>VWPU01017011.1:0-22117 GCA_013398955.1 Callaeas wilsoni | reverse complement strand
AAAAAAAAAAAAAATTGAGGATCCAGCCATCCAGAAAAACAAAAAAAGGAGGATCCAACCTTCCAAAAAATAAAAGGAGGATCCAGCCCTCCAAAAAATAGAAGGAGGATCCACCCATCCAGAAAAAAAAAGGGAGGATCCAGCCCTCCAGAAAGAAAAAGGGGATCCAGCCCTCCAGGAAAAAGGAGGATGTTTCTTTTCCAAAGTGCTTCTTTTCCCAGTTTTTGCCTCAAAGCTGCCCCAGTGACACCGTCCCAGCTCCAGAGCTCACCCAGGAGAGCTGGAGCTCCTCCCTCCACTCCCAGCAAGGAAGGGCTTCCCAAGGCTCATCCCAAACTTCCCAAATTCCCTGTTTTTCCTCATATTTAGTGCTCCATTATCCACAGCTGCAAACTCACTGCCACCAACGCCCCCAAGAAGGATTTTCCAACCCTTTCCCACACGAATCCACCTCAATCCTTGACTTATCCTCACCTTCCTCCCACCCTTTAAGTTCCATATCCAAGAGACTGATTTTCCTTTATTCCACGAGAAAAAACACAGCAAAAAGGGAAAAAAATCCCGATTTTTCTCTGTTAGAAGAGCTGAGAGGGAAGAAAAAGGCACAGGGAGCATTTTTTCCTCTCTCCAGCCTTCAGGAGAATTTTCCATCACCGGGATAACCCCGACCCCAATTGCAGCTGGCACTGCTCGGGCCCCAAACTGGGAACTGGGAGGAGCTGGAGAGGAGGAGCCTTTCCATTCTCATGGATAACAAATCCAGGAACCACAGGAATTTCTTCGGCCTCAAAATTCAGCGGATTATCCCCAAAATCCTGCCAGTGCAGAGCAATCCCCCCAGGAAGGAGGAGCAGGAATCAGCTGGAATAGGGATCAGGAAAAGAATTCTTCCAGAGGGGGAAGAAGAAAATCAAAATAAAAATAATCGGGATCAAAGGAGGCTTTGGTTGTGAATTTCTTGGATTTTCTGTTGGATTTTTAGATCCTAAAGAGGAAGTTCTGAAGGAAAACCTCATGTCCAAGTGGGAAAGTCAAAATGTTTCCATTGGGAAATGGGAGAGTTTTATGGAAAAATCCATTACAAAAGTTTCCTGTTTCAGGGTTATTTTTTTTCAAAGCAGCTCAGGATTTCAGGATGGATTCCTAAATAATTCAAAGGAATTGATTGGAATATTCCACCTCCCCCCTCTGGATGGGCTTAAAGCTCCCCAGGGAGCTCCAGCTGGGCTCGGATCGCATTCCATGGAAATCTCAGCCCAAAGAGGAAGGAGGACGTGGTGTCCCGGCTGGAGAAGGGCAGGGACAAGGCCAGGAGAGCATCCCAAAATAGCCTAAATACCCCTAAATAGCCTAAGTATCCCTAAACAGGGAAAATCTGGGAATGAGGAGAACCAGAACCAGGAAATCTCCGTGTGGGAAATAAGAGATTGAAGCAAGGAGTGCTCAGGGAAAAATAAAATAAGTCTTTCCAGTTAAAGCTTTTAGGAAAATGGGATCACTGATTAATTCCAGGGCTGGAGCCAGGCTGGGAGAGCTGGGAATGTTCACCTGGAAAAGGGAAGGATCCAGGGAGAGCTCAGAGCCACTTCCAGGGCCTGAAGGGGCTCCAGGAGAGCTGGAGAGGGACTGGGGACAAGGGATGGAGGGACAGGACACAGGGAATGGCTTCCCAGTGCCAGAGGGCAGGGGTGGCTGGGAGATTGGGAATCAGGAATTCCTGGCTGGGAGGGTGAGGAGAAGGTGGGATGGAATTCCCAGAGCAGCTGTGGCTGCCCCTGGATCCAGGGGCATCTGGGAATCCATTTGGCAGTGCTCAAATGATCTGAATTCCCAGGAATTGCTGGGAATGTCAACAGTGGTCAGGTTTCCAAAGGAATCCTAAAATTATTAAAGTTGGGAAAGACCTTTAGGATGAGAGTCCAACCATCATCACCACGTCCTTAAATGCCATATCCACATTTTTTGGGAATATTTCCATGGATAATAACTCCACTGCTTCCCTGGGCAGCCCATTCCAAGCTTTTCCAAGCCTTTCTGGGAAAAAACAATTCCCAATATCCAATCTCAGCCTCTCCCGGTGTGACTTGAGCCAAATTCCTGGCGGAGCCGCTCTCTCGCTTTCCAGAGTTTCTTGGAAAACCTTCCTCGTTTCCTTTGACCAACTGGATCCAAAATAAAACCTTTTCCCTAAAAATAGCTGGGGCTGGAATACTCAGCTAATTTTGGAGGGAGCATTTGCGGAGCTGGAATAAAAAGATCCGGCGGCACAAATCTCTGATTCCGATATCCGAGTCCAATGTCACGCACAGGGAAAACTTTTCCATTTTTCATTCCTCGATCCCAATTTTTTTGGTGGGAAGCGTTCCCTGTGTCGTACAGCTGCAGAAGGTCCTGGAATAATTCCTGCCATTCCCATTTTCTGGATAAAGGATGGTTTCCCCACCTTCCAGACCCATTCCCAGCTTTCTCACACCCTTGCTAGTTGGGACAAAATTCCAGAGCCAAAATCCAGCCTTGGGGATTTTTCCATAAGGTTTTGTTGTTGGAATCAGCTGGAAATGTGTTCCCAGGGATTGGACAGCCACTGGTTGTGTTTTGGGATCTTCCCCAAGTGCTTAATCCTTAATTTAAAGCATCAGGAGAGAGGAATTCCAGGAAATCCCAAATTTCTCTGCCAAGAGGTGCCCTCCACATCCCAGCCAGGGATTGCTCCCTATTCTCGCTCTCTCCATCATTCCCAGCCCAAGGCTCACACTCCCAGGAAGCACAAATCCCACCTGAGCCACTTGCAGCGGCGTTAGCTCCACCCAAAAATTCCTGTGGGAATTTCATCCCCGTGCCACTCCAGCCTTAGGGAGCAAAGGGTTAAAAAGAGGGATAAAAAATAAATAAACCTAAACATGGAATAGCTTGGATTGGAAGGGATTTTAAAGTCCATCCCATTCCAGCCCTTTTCCATGGGCAGGGACACCTCCCACTATCCCAGGTTGCTCTAATCCCACCCAACCTGGCCTTGGACACTTCCAGGGATCCGGGGGCAGCCACAGCTTCTCCGGGAATCTCTGCCAGCGTTTTCCCATCCCCCTCCTAATTCCCGTGCCTATTCCAGGTATCCACGAATCCAGGTGCCTTTAAACCATCGCTGTATCCGTAAATTTAATTAAAGGGAATAACCCAGCAGCCTCCCGGCAGGGATCCCATTCCCATCTCCCTCCCAGGCAGGCCTTGGATGAGCGGCCAGCCAGAGGCACAGCACACACAGGAGCTGACACTCCATTAAAAAAGGTGGGAATTTCTCCCGGCGAACCATTCCCAACGGTGAAATGAAGGGATAAGCCAAGTGGGGGAGGGTGACACCTGGCTCCCAACACTGCTCCAAAACCAGGAAAACCATTGGAGANCATTCCCAACGGTGAAATGAAGGGTTGAGCCGAGTGGGGGAGGGGGGACATGCAGGACCTGTCACCTGAGGGTGACACCCGGCTCCCAGCGCTGCTCCAAAACCAGGAAAAGCCATTGGAAGGAAAGGGAAAAGAGCCCAGAAATCCAACTGAAGGTGCCGTGCAGGAATTCCGGATGTGGCACAGCGGGATGGAGCTGGGGCACGGATCCGAGAGGTGTCCAAGGTTTTAGGGACAATCCCAGCTCAGCTGGAGGTGGCGACACCGTTCCCAGTCACCTGCTGGGGGTCAGGGCTTTTCCTGATGGAAACACCATTCCAGAGGTGCCGCCACCTTCGGAAGCAACGGTCGCTCTCTCCACCCCATCCACAGTGGTTTCCCATTCCCAAACTATTCGGGGCAGCCAGGAAAGCACCGGGAAAGTTCTGCATGGAGCGGGAAAAGCCTCAAACTGCAGCAGCTGTGGCACAGCCACCTCCAGCTCCTCATCCTGCAGTTCCCTGCAGAGCCAGTTCCGGGAGGGAGAACATGGAAAGGGCCGGACCTGCCCAAACTGCTCCAGTGGCAAAACACTTGATCCCAAAGGAATTTCTGATGGGATCAATCGGATGCAAATCCTCTCCTGCAGGGACAGGTCAGCACCAAGGACAGAGAGTGGGTTTTTCCCGTGAGCAGGAAAATCCCACGGGATCCACTTGCGGCTGGAATTGCCCCAAATCTGCCTCTCCTCCCCTTCCCACTGTCCCGTGCCGCAGGAAAATGGATAAATCCAGACTCCAGGAAGAGTTTGGGATGGAAGGGTCCTTAAACCCCATCCCAATCCACCCCTGCCATGGCAGGGACACCTCCCACTGTCCCAGGCTGCTCCAAACCCCAATGTCCAACCTGGCCTTGGACATCCCAGGGATCCAGGGGCAGCCACAGCTGCTCTGGGAATTCCAGCCCAGCTAGGAATTCCTTCCCAATATCCAACCTAAATTTCCCCTCTGTCCATGGGAAGCCATTCCCTGTGTCCTGTCCCTCCATCCCTTGTCCCCAGTCCCTCTCCAGCTCTCCTGGAGCCCCTTCAGGCCCTGCAAGGGGCTCTGAGCTCTCCCTGGATCCTTCTCTTCTCCAGGTGAACATTCCGAGCTCTCCCAGCCTGGCTCCATGTGAGAAGCCTCTTTAAATGATGACGTTTATGCCATTTTTCCATGATATCCTGGTGTTAGGGAACGCTGCACCAACTCAGGGCCAAAGCTGACTTCACCAGCATTCCCGGGATTATTTGCCCGCTCACACCAGGTCACCTCCAAGGGCACAAACCCTTGGAGTCAGGATTGATTATCATTCCGCCAAATTAAATCCACAACAAAAATAAAACCCTGGATCATGAACTCCCTTTCCTGCTGGAGTAAATCAAGCTAGGCTCCACTTCCTGTTGCTTTAGCCGAGAAAAATCCGGATTTCCAACGGAACAGCCCCACACGTTCAGAGCACACACTCATCCCACCGGCACCTGTTTTATCCCGCAGCTAAAATCTCCAATCCCAGTTTGCATTCCCAAAATTCTTTAATCATCTTCCCGTGACTTTGTTCCCAGGAACATTCCAACAATGCAAATTTGCACTTTAAAACTCCCAGGCCTCTCCTTCCCACTGCCAAGGAGGAACAATTTGGCTGCCAGGGAAGTCAGAGCTCCAGCGCAAAATTTTGGGAATGCAGCACCTAATGCGCCACTCTGGAATTTGGGCCAGGGAACTCAGAGCTCCAGCAAAAAGTTTTGGGAATGCAGCACCTGATGGGCCACTCAGGAATTTCAACTAGGGAACTCAGAGGTCCAGCAAAATTTTGGGAATGTAGCACCTAATGGGCCACTCTGGAATTTGGGCCAGGGAACTCAGAGCTCCAGCAAAAAGTTTTGGGAATGCAGCACCTGATGGGCCGCGCAGGAATTTCGACTAGGGAAGTCAGAGGTCCAGCAAAAAGTTTTGGGAATGCAGCATCTGATGGGCCACTGTGGAGTTTGGGCCAGGGAACTCAGAGCTCCAGCAAATTAAATTTGGGAATGCAGCGCCTGATGGACCACTCTGGAATTTGGGCCAAATGACTGCAAGTGACCCCGGTGCATTTCCAAATTGCCATCAGCTCCCACAAGCGGGAACAGCACAAGGCTCATCCAGGCTGCAGGGAAATCTGGGAATACGGCCGGCACTTCAGGAGCAATTAAGTTTTCCGTGGTTAATGAAGCAATTCTGCAACATCAGCACCCACGGTCCTGCTGGTGGCAATCGAGAGAGGGAAAAGTGGCTCTTAGTGGGGTCTCCAGGGGAAAATTCCATTAAAACTGTGGATTAGAGCCATTCCAGCCCCGAATTAGAGGGATGGCGACATCCCTGATGGGAAGAGGCTGGGAGGTCGCTTGGAGTTGAACCTCATCTCCTCATCTCCCTCTCCCAGAGTGCCTGGGAGCTTGGATTGGATTTCAAAGCGTATGGAAATCTGGGAATAAACAACGTGGGGAATTTGTGGGGTGAGGTCCTGTTTGCACCTCCCCGTTTTCCTGCTTGGATGCTCCATAAAAAAGGCTGGATGAACAAATCCGTGTAAAACAGCTCTTGGGAGAGAGGTTCAGCCTGGCCGGGGCTGATGGAGAAATCCCAGATCAGATGGGAAAAATGAAACTCAGATATTCAAGTGAACAGAAATCCTGGAGGATTCATGGATTTAGGACGGCTTGGATGGGGACTTGGAGCAACCTGGGATAGTGGAAGGTGTCCCTGCCCATGGAAAAAGGGTGGAATTTCCACGTCAATTCCAACTCAGATAATTCCATGATTAAACTCTGCATGGACTTCAATCCCGATTCATGGATATCAATCCCAATTCATGGATATCAATATCCCAAATTGCTGCACAGAGCACCCGGGTATTTAAAAGAAATTAAAATAATTATAAATAATAATCCATTCCAGCAAAGATCCAAAGCCAGCCCAGCATGCCTTGGGTAACCTCACCTGCAGCAGAGCTTCCCACCCCTCAGCAATCCCAAAAAAACCAGCACAGCTCCAGCAGAAATTCCGGGAAGGCACGGCCAGCTCTGCCAGCGGCACAGAACAGCAAAATCCTGGCGGTGTCAGCAACGCCCACGGGGCTGATCCGAGCACAAAAAGTGCTGAACGGGATGAGAGGAAAACATCTCGGCTCATTCCAACATCAGCTGCTGAATATTCCCACTTTTTTGTCAGTCCGGAAGTTGGAAAAGAAGAGCCCTCCAGGTCTGGATCTGCCACTTTGCAGGGGCTGAGGAGCGGGTTTGGGGTGAAAAACACGGATTGCGGGTTTGCCTGCGGGAAAAATTCCTGAGCCTCAGGGTTTGGATGAGGCCAAAGGGAAGGTCCTGGCCCTGGGAAAGGAGAATTCCAAGCACAAACTGCTTGGGTGGAGAATGGATGGAAAACAGCCCCGGAAAGGAGGATTTGGGAGTGTTGGGAGAGACACTCGAGCGCAAGGGAAGGGATTCTGCCTCTGCTGTGTCCTCCTGAGTTCCCACCTGGAATTCTGCACCCACCTCTGGGCCCTCAGCACAACACAGATGTGGAGCTGTTGGAATGAATCCAGAGGAAGCCACTAAGCTGATCCCAGGGCTCTGGAGCCAGGCTGGGAGAGCTGGGAATGTTCACCTGGAGAAGGGAAGGATCCAGGGAGAGCTCAGAGCCCCTTGCAGGGCCTGAAGGGGCTCCAGGAGAGCTGGAGAGGGACTGGGGACAAGGGATGGAGGGACAGGACACAGGGAATGGCTTCCCAGGGGGAAAGGGGAGATTTGGGTGGGATATTGGGAAGGAATTCCTGGCTGGGAGGGTGGAAAGGGGCTGTGATGGAATTCCCAGATTTACTGTGGCTGCCTCTGGATCCCTAGCAGTGTCCAAGCCCAGCTTGGACACTGGGGCTTGGAGTAGCCTGGGACAGTGGGAGGTGTTCCTGCCCAGGGAAAAGGGGTGGAATGGGGTGGGATTTATCCCTTCCCACCCATCCATTCCATGATTCCATGCTAAATTCCGTCCTCCTGCTCCATAGAAGGATGATTTTTCCCATTCATTAGGATGCAAACGAGTTTTCCATGCAAGGAACAACTTCCAGCCGGCAGAGGGAACAGGGATTTTGGGATGCTGAGGGTGCTGCAGTCACTGTGAGCTTCCCTAATCCTCTCCATGTGGAAAAATTCCCTCTTCAGGAACCTCCTCCCGGTTTTCCCACTCGGATGAGCCAAGCACAGGAGAGGTCGAAGTCAACCCAACGAGAAGGATCCTCTCCCATCCCATCCATCCCCAGCTTTGCTCCATAATCCCAAATCCATCCGGATGAGGACGCAGCCACGGGAGAGGAGAGGCCCCGAGCCAGGCCGGGAATGAAGTCAGGGATGAACGGGGATTGCTTGGATTTGGGGCTGCCGGAGAGGAGCCCAGGCAGCCTCCCACAGGCACCACGCATCCCACCACGAGCTCGGCGTTCCCGAGGATGCAAATCTCCAGGAGCATCCCTGGAGATGCCTCACCATTGAAAAAAAAATGGGATCTTCCGGATTGCCAGCACCTGGGATATTTTTTGGGAAGGGACTGCCCAGAACTCCTTCACCAGAACAAATTCCAGAATAAAATATCATGGAAGAAGTGACGAAAATACATGGAAAACTTCCTTTGGAGAAGGATCTTCTCCTCATGGACACCTCGGAGTCAGGAATTTATGGAAGCATAAATTCCTCATGGATGGCTGAGCTGGCTCAACCATCCGCGGCTTCCACTGGAGCTGATCCATCCATCCGTGCTCATGTCGGATTCCGCTTCCCTTCTCCATAAATTTCCGGAAAGGGAATCTCAGGAGAGCAACCTTGGCATTCCGGCATTTTCCCTGGGCATCAGCAAGGAACAGGAGCAGTGGGAAGGGCTGGGAAGCAGCCGGGCAAGGAAAAACATCCTGAGGATATTGGGATGGCGGGAGAAGGGATCCGGGGAAGCGGAATCCAACAGAACCGGGATGAATCCAACGCCTTTGGAAGCACCTCCCAGCTACTGCAGAGCTCAGGAGCTGCTGCCGCAGTTTGCAATTTAAATCCCGGTAAATCCATATGGAAAAGAGGGAAGGGATAAAGGAGCACGCTTGGGAAGCTCTCCTGGAGCATCTCGGAGCTTGGACTGGATTTTTAGGTGTATGGAAACCTGGGAAGGAAAATTGTGGGGATTTTGTTCCCGAAATCCTGTTTGCACCTCCATTTCCTCCCTCTTTTCCTGCTTGGATGCTCCATAAAAAAGGCTGGATGTACAAATCCATGCAAAACAGCTTCTAACAAATAAAAGGAGTAAATTTACAATTATCCCTCGGAAAAATCCAGGATTTCAAAGCCATGCATCCACCAGCATTTTCATCCAGTCTCTCCTAGCCCAGATTTAATTCCGTTTTCCAGATGTTTCAATAACGACATTCCAGCTTCTGAGAATATTTTTCCCCTCTGTCATCATTCCTTAAAAAAAATCAGGCGCATTTTCCCAAATTTTTCACCACGTTCCTGCTGGACAACAAATCCAGCAGGATGAGCAATCCCAGCCTTCAGGCACACGGAAATTCCTTGGATAAACACAGGAAAATGGCACTAAAAGGTTATTTTGGCTTTTTTTTCCCCCAATTATTGTAATTTAAGAAGTTGCCATTCCAGAGTCAGCCCAGGAAGATCCTAAGTGGCTCCTAACTGGAATTATTTTGGCTGGAAAATCCCTTTCCATGAAAAAATTCCCTCTAATATCCAAACTTGTGTCAGAATTCCAGCATAGACTTCATTCCTGAGCCCCGTATTCCTTTTCCTGGTGGTTTTTTATGGATCGTGGGACCGCCTGGGCACCAATTCCAGGTTTTGTGATCCAATGGAAAGTGTGGGAAAGACCCCGGCACACGCAGATCCTGCAGTCCCTGGGAGCGCCGAGCCATTATCCCACCAACAATTCCAACCAGGAATATTTTCCATGTCACACCCTGACCACGTCTGGCTGTTCCAAGCTCAGGAATTCCTCGATTTTCCTTCCCCACTTCCACTCGAACAGCAGCTCCCAAACTTCCTCAGGACTAAGAAACAGCAGGAAAATGCGGTGACAGGATGAATAGCCAAGGTTATTCCATTTCCTCTTGTTATCCCAGAAAAAAATCCCTGGAAAATCAGATCGCTCCGCCCATCTGAAAACCGCCTCAAAAAATCACTTTTAACCTGTGTTTAAATTATTAAACCCCACTCATTAACTGCTTTTGACACCCAAATTCCCTCCAGGATGGGAAAAGGATCCATGGAAAAGCTGATTTGAGGGATTTAAAATGTATTCCTGGCACAGCCGTGAAGGACCGGAGTCCATTTTAGCTCCAAACCCTGAAATCCATCAAAATTAATTTTGATTTCTTCCAAAAACAACAAAAACCAAAAAAAAAACCCCCACCCTTGTCAGGCAGGGGCATGAATTTAATTTATTCCCGTCTGCACCAACAGGGATTAGATGGGATTACAGGGAACGGCTCTGGATGTGCACATGGATAACCTTGGGAGAACTTCTTCATTCCAAAATGGGACAAATTCCTTTGTTTTCAGCCCCCAAAATGAGGTTTTGGGGCTGATCTCAGCTCAGTTTTGGGCCGTGACCCACCAAAATTATCAATAAAAGTCTTTGGTGTGCGTGGACAAAGGAGGGAATCACGGAAAAACGGGAATCGCGGAATGATTTCCACTCAAGACCATCCAGAGTTTGTGGCCTGCTCCAGATTCTGAGGATTTCATCCCAAACTTGTGATTTGTAGGAAGAATATTTAACAGGGAGTAAAACACCTTGAAATCCCAGTTTTTCGGAACACCGGGAATCTGCCCTCTAATTGGGCACTAGATCCCAGCCATTCCCATTTTTCCAGTCCTCCGAGTCAACACCAGAAGGAAAAATCAGGAGCAGCCCAAAGTTTCTTGGAAAGGTTCGGAACCACCTGCAGAAGGTCCAGCCCAGCATTCCCAAGGATTTCCTGGCGTTCCCAGGAAACGGAGACATGGAAAAACCCACTCCAGGACCTCATTCCCAACACTGAATCCTGGTGGTGCTGGAACGGGATCCTGGATCTCCTGGAACGGGTGGAACCTCCCCAGGAAGAGCTCAAAACCCTGGCTGGGGATCAGAGCAAGCTGGGATAGTGGAAAATATCCCTGGATGGAAAAAGAGGGATTCGAAGGTCCCTTCCAAGCAAACCATTCCATGATTCTGCCACCATTAACCCCAGCATCCAACAATAATCGGATTTTCCAGCTGCTCCCATGGCTCTGATGGATGTTCCCCCTCCAAATTCGCAGATTCTTGGCCGTAATGAATTAATTTGGATTAATTTGTTGTGCTGGGGAATAAAATCACCCCCTGGAGCAGCATCCTGGTGGATATTCCACGGCGACATCCCAAAATCTCCAAACCCAAGGAAGGGTAGCACCAGGTGTTCCATCCAGGGGGAATCTGGGAAGAACCAGAGGTGCAGATGGAGCTCCTGGGAAGTCACTGGATAATTTTTTTTCCCTTTCCCACAAATCATTGGATCCTACAGGGATAAGATGGATAAAAGCAGCTCTTGGATATTCCGACGACCATCGCGGTCCCGGGATGCGGCTGGAGAACAAGGAAAAACTGGGATCACCTGGCTGTGGTTGGGTTCTCTCCCAAAAACCATTCCAGTGGCACCAGGAGTTATTCATGGAATGCACAGCCCGGATCAAGGATCTCTGCCGTGCCCTGCCAAGGTTTACGGTAAGAGAGAGGAAAACATGGAATGAGGAGATGCAATGATCAATATTCCTGCTCTGGGGGGATCCTGGGGGAGCAACTGGGACTTATCCAGTTAAAGGCTGGAGTAAAACGGAGTTGGAGATGCTCCGAGGGCTGGAGCCAGGCTGGGAGAGCTGGGAATGTTCACCTGGAGAAGGGAATGCTCCAGGGAGAGCTCAGAGCCCCTTGCAGGGCCTGAAGGGGCTCCAGGAAAGCTGGAGAGGGACTGGGGACGAGGGATAGAGGGACAGGACACAGGGAATGGCTTCCCGCTGGGAAAGAGAAGATTTCAGTGGGATATTGGGAAGGAATTCCTGGCTGGGAGGGTGGAAAGGAGCTGGGATGGAATTCTCAGAGCAGCTGTGGCTGCCCCTGGATCCCTGGAAGCATCCCAGGCCGGGTTGGACACTGGGGCTTGGAGCAGCCTGGGACAGTGGGAGGTGTCCCTGCCCATGGAAAAGGGGTGGAAGGGGATGGGATTTAAGCTCCATTCCAACCCAAACCATCCTACAATTCCATGATCCAAGGGTGCTGGAATAACCTGCCTTCCCAAACTTTCCCCTCTTGGTCAGAGCAGCTGCTGGCACTGCAGGAGGTTTCCCATGACGGTGAATCCGTGCCCTCACCATTCCACACTGCAGAGAGAAAACTGGGAATAAAACAGGACCTTGGAAGAGCAATTCCACCTCCAGCACATTCCCGGCTCATCCCAGCCCTCCGGCACCCATCCCAAAGTGGGGCTGTTCCCACGGAAAAGGCCCTCAGCAGCTCCAGCCTGAATTCCTCCTGACCAAACTCAGCATTTCCTCAGCTCCCAGATTCCAGCACCGGAGCAGAGCCAGGGTATTCCCAAATATTTACATTCCCTGCAGCACAGGCCCACATTCCCAGCTCCGTTGAAAGGGGAGGACTTGTTTTGTATCCGATTCTCCCAGGCATGGAAGTCCTTGGTTGCAAAGGGGAATGACACGAGCATGGAAAAAGGGAATTTTTTCCCACTTTTTAAGTGTTATCCTGATCCCTGCAGAAGATAATCTGGAATACCGCCACACACTTGTGCTCCCTCCTGGATCCAAGATGAATTCCCAAACCCAGCAACCCCCACAATCCATGGAAAACCTGCTCCTCTCTCAGCATGGATACAAGGGCACATTCCTAAGCAAAGATAAGGATTAACGCTGGATTCAGCATTCCAGTCAGGATCTGAGATCCTGCAAACATTTCCGGGCTCATCCCTAAAATAATTTGGATTGGTTCTGCTGTACAAGAGTCAAGCACCTCCAACGTCTCCTTTGTCACTGAGGGGGAAAAACTGGGAATGCAGCATGCCAAGGAGACATGGATCCATCACTTTATCCACAAAAGTTGGGATTTGATTGGATTTTCCTTTGTCGCAAGTCAGCCAGGGCCACTGGATGCAAAATAAACACGTCAGACATGCAGGGAAAGGGATGAGGATTTTTCCTTAAGGAAAACAAGCTGTTTATAAATCCTACACGTGGAAGTTGTCATCCCAAAAAAAGCTCCCTGCTCCTTCAGACAGCTCCATTTATATTCCAATTTCTCTGGGAGGAGCAGGGAAAGCTCGGAGCAGACCAGGGCTGGCGTCAAGGCTGGGATGTGGCCGAACTTCCACTCCCTGCCTGGAAAAATCCAGGTTTTCATCCAGGTGGGCACTTCCAGCCCCTCCCAGTGCAAAGCAGATCATTTCCTGAAATTGGGATGAGCTGGAAAACAGCTCAGGGCTGAGGAGAAGGATCGGAGGTGCTGGGGGGAGAGAGCTGGAAGCGCCTCCAACCGGAATCCTGCATTCCTGGGGCTGATCCCGCGGTGTGGGAAGCAGGAAAGGGGGAATTCTGTCCCTCTGTGCCCTCAGGTGAGACCTCACCTGCGGAGCTGCTCCAGCCCAGGGAACAGAGCAGCACATGGAGCTGCTGGAGCGATCCAGAGGAATCCATGGAGCTGCTCCAGGGGCTGCAGCCCCTCAGCTCCGGAGCCAGCCTGGGAGAGCTGGGAATGTTCTCCAGGAGAAGAGAAGGCTCCAGAGAGAGCTCTGAGCCCCTTCCAGGGCCTGAAGGGGCTCCAGGAGAGCTGGAGAGGGACTGGGGACAAGGGATGGAGGGACAGGACACAGGGAATGGCTTCCCACTGCAAGAGGGCAGGGATGGATGGGGGATGGGGAATCAGGAATTCCTGGCTGGGGGGGTGGGGGGGGGCGGGGATGGAATTCCCAGATTTGCTGTGGCTGCCCCTGGATCCCTGGAATGTCCACGGCCAGGTTGGACATTGGGCCTTGGAGCAGCCTGGGATAGTGGGAGGTGTCCCTGCCCATGGAAAAGGGCTTTGGACTGGACGGGCTTTCCAAGTCTCCTCCCACCCCAACCATTCCATGATCCTATGGAACGGGATCCCGGACATGAGCTGGGCAAGCCTCACCACATTCCTGCAGCTGAAGGTGCTGAATTCCAGCAGCTCTGGGATCGCCCCTTCTGACCCACAGCCACACCCCACATCCATCCCAGCCTCAATTTTCAATCCCGGGATCCCTGAGGCTGGAAAAGCCCTCCCAGATCATGGAGGCCAAGCTGAGCCTCATTCCCACCTCATCCCCAGCCCAGAGCTCCGAGTGCCACCTCCAGGAATTCCTCGGGCACCTCCAGGGATGGGCACTCCAAACCTCCCTGGCCAATTCCCAAACCTGACCACCTGGCTCCAGGAAGAAATTCCCCTGCAGATTCCTACAGATCTCTCTCTCCCACACCCCCCAATCCCAGATCCACGGAAAAGGAACCAGACGAGCTCGAGCTCTGCGAGAGGAGGACCCTCCGCTCCTCCTGCTGCCACCAGACCGTCCAGAATTAATTCAATTTAATTTAATTTAATCTTTTTGACCCAGTTCTAGAGCTGGGCAAACACCGATTTATTTATTTTTTATTGTTGTTCCCTTCCCAAACCAAGAGGAGGGAAAAACAAAAATAGTTTGAGCCAAGCTGAAGCAAAATTATTTTGTTTTTACCGCTGCGCTTCGGATTTTGTTGAAATCTCACCATTTTGGGTGTTTTCACTCAACCGAAAATATTTATCTTGCTGGGCTTTGCTTTAATCTCTTCATTAAATATGCAAAAGCCCAAACAAAAATATTGGGATGACAACAACATTTTAATAATGATAAACCTGACAGTTCTCCCCGTTTTCCTCAGATGTGGTTTTATCCAAGAGCTGTTTCCACAGGAATGAATTATTCAGGATAAATAAAACAAAATAAACCCAAAAAAAACACAAAAACAACCCAAAAAAACCACAAAAACAACCCAAAAGAAGAGCTGAACTCGGCCCTCATGGCCAGATCCAAAGGAGGGAAAAAACGCTGGATGAACCTTTTCCTGTTTATTTTGGTCTGATGCCCTTGGAAACGGGAACGATGTCTTTTTAATAGATAAACTGCATTATGTAATATTTTTTACTATTTACAAAGAATAAATAAGGATTTTTGGGGTAGGTAAAAGGGATTATTTTTTTTTTAAGCTGCTGGGATCAGTCCAGAGGAGGCCACGGAGATGCTCCGAGGGCTGGAGCCAGGCTGGGCGAGCTGGGAATGTTCACCTGGAGAAGGGAAGGATCCCGGGAGAGCTCAGAGCCCCTTGCAGGGCCTGAAGGGGCTCCAGGAGAGCTGGAGAGGGACTGGGGACAACGGATGGAGGGACAGGACACAGGGAATGGCTTCCCACTGCCAGAGGGCAGGGATGGATGGGAGATTGGGAATCAGGAATTCCTGGCCGGGAGGGTGGGGAGGGGCTGGGATGGAATTCCCAGATTTGCTGTGGCTGCCCCTGGATCCCTGGCAGTGTTTGGCTCTCCATAGTGCAGATTTTGTGGGTATTTAATACTGGAAACAATCCCAGTGCTCCCAGTCTGGGAGGTTTTCCCTCAAATCTCCTGCAGGAGCTTAGGGTGGCTGCAGTTCCCTCAAACCGGGAACGCTGGGAATGTTCACCTGGAGAAGGGAAGGATCCCGGGAGAGCTCAGAGCCCCTTGCAGGGCCTGAAGGGGCTCCAGGAGAGCTGGAGAGGGACTGGGGACAACGGATGGAGGGACAGGACACAGGGAATGGCTTCCCACTGAGAGCTTTGAGATAAATTCCTGGGAATGTTCTCCCCACGCGCGTGTGAAGAAGAAAAGTCAAGATTTCCTCTCAGATGTTACAAATCCCTTTTTCTCAAGGAATTTGGAGCCAAAAATTCCCGTCCTGCCTGAGATGCTCCAAATCCCTGCCCATTCCCAGCTGCTCTGTCCTTGCCCTCTCCCTTCCCAAATCCCCATCCCCCTTTGGCAGGCTCTGCATCATTTCCCCCCAAACAAAACCCCAAATTCAGACTTCCAGGAGTTCTCCCATCATTTTTGCTGAGGCACGGCTGCTTCCCGCAGGGATGAGGGGCCTGTGGGGTGCTTGGGCTGTGGATGGGAGCCAAATTTAAGTCTGAGCCGGCCTGAGGAGCAAAATTCCTCGAAGGAGCATCCCCAAAACCCTCAGAGGGGAGCAAAACCCCGCTCAGAAACCCAGGGAAGGAGAGGAACTTCCTGACCAACCCTAAAACGAAATCACGAAAGCAAATCCCAAAGGGAATTATTTCCCAGGCATCTCCCATTGTAGCTTGCAGGGATCAGGGAAAAGATCCCAAAAAAAAAAAAAAACCTCCACACCACAACAGCTCGGCCAGCTTTGTCTTGGGGTTTTTTGTCTCTCATCCTTTTAGGGCCCCCGGGATTCCTCCGGGATTAAGCACGGATGCTGTTCCTGGAATATTTTCCTTATCCCACACCATTCCCTGCCCCAACTCCCGACCCTTTTTTGCCCACCAAAGCCCCAAACCCATTCCAGTCACACATGGAACCCCACAAGAGGGAAAATTTGGAAAGGTTTTTTTCCTGGGAAAAAGAGAATTCCCGCGGCAGCACATGGAAAAAGCAGGTTTTTCCCTGGAAGAGAAGGGTTGGACAGGATTGGAACAACCTGGGACCGTGGGAGTGTCCCTGGGCACGGCAGGGATGAGCCTTAAAATCCCTTCCTGTCCAAACCATCCTAGAATCCTGAGAAATTTACATTTTTCCATAAGATAATTTGGGAATATCCTTGGCACCAACCACCAGGAACCCAAATCATACGCCCAGACTCCATCCCAAATTCCCACCTCTCCCTCTGCTCGAGTTTAAAAGGATTTCTTTGAGATACTGAGGGGAATTCTGAGGAACATTTAGACATCCAGCACCATCCCTCGATTCCCGCTTCATCTCTCCACGATCCTCATTTTCCCCTTCCCAGAAAAAGGCACCAAGCTGCCGTTTATCCATGAAATTCCCAATTTCTCTGCGTCTTTCCTCAAAATAAAAGCAGGAACTATTTCCCAGGACCTCCTGGACATCACCCTGCAGCTGGGCAGCAGCTCAGAGCTGATGGAATTCCCACTAAAGCGAGCTCCTGGCCTCAGATCTCCTGAATTTTCCATGAAATCCAAATGATCCTTTAAATGCTTCTTACAGTAATTAATAATCCCTCTCCTTTTGTCGGGATTTTTTTTTTCCCTCCCCACTTAAACTCCATAAAACCGTGACAGCTTCCTCAGGACACGCTAATTACAATTTCCACGGCCAGAAATCCTTGGAAAACGTGCCAGGAGCTGGGATCCCGCTGGGCCAGGTGATGCACAAACCCCGCAGCCGCCCACCCTAAAAGGCTTTGCGGGACAAGGAAATCCTGATCCAAGGAAAGGGGGGAAAAAAAGGGAAAACAGCTTTAATTTCCACTCCCTGTAAAGCTCTTTGTTTCCTTGGAATTCTCCACTTCTCCCGTTCCCTTTCCAAGCTAAACATTCCCATCACACCCTCCTTTTGAATTTGGGAATCGCCCTTCTCTTCCCACAAGTCGAGGGTTTTAACGGCCCAGGAATCCTGAGTTTCCCTGGATGGGAACAGCCCAGATCAGCCACCTCCGGAACATCCAGAAAAATCCAGGTCCGTACATGAAAAATCCTTTATTCCAGCTGATCCAATAAAATCCCGGGTTTCTGCAGCTCATCGGGGATTTTAGGGAAGTTTTATGGACATTTGGATGTGGAATGACCTCGCCACGAGGAGTTCATTAAACAGGGAATTCTTGGATGAGGGAAAACGCAATTTCCGCACTCAGGGAGCAGCTGGAAACGCCAAATCTTAATGGAGAGAAACCAGTCCTGAGGGAATCTCAATCCCACATGGGATTTGGTTCCCACTTGGAATCACTGAGGTGGGAAAAGCCCTCCAAGATGGAGTCCAACCATTCCCAGCACTGCCCCACATCCACATGGATTCTAAACCCCTCCAGAGATGGGCACTCCAACCCTCACTGGGCAATTCCAAGGCCTGAGCACCCTTTCCATGGGGAAATTCCTGCTGATGTCCACCCTGAGCCTCCCTTGGCCCAGCCTGAGGCCATTTCCTGGGAAAAGAGACCAAATCCCACCTGGATACAAACTTTCCAAGGGCTGATCTCAAATTAACTCCAAAGAGAAACTTTCTAACAGCAGGATCTGAGCAACTCCAGGGGTTGGATCCTTTGGGAATATTGCAGGTGTCTCCCAAAGTTTGGGAGCAGCAGCCAAATCTCCTGCAGGAAAATCCACAACATCCCATCCCAGTCCCAGCATCTCCCACCATCCCAGGCTGCTCCAAGCCTCAACATCCAATGTGGCCTCCGACATTCCAGGGATCCAGGGGCAGCCACAGCTTCTCCGGGAATTCCATCCCAGCCCCTCTCCACCCTCCCAGCCAGGAATTCCTTCCCAATTTCCCACCTCTCCCCGCCCTCTGGCAGCGGGAAGCCATTCCCTGTGTCCTGCCACTCCAGGCCTGATCCAGACATGGATTCTCCCACGCACCCGATTTTTCCTGACCAAATATCCAACCTCAGAGTCCGGATAAGGAAAGGGTTCACAGTTTATCCCATCCTGTCCCAGTTTCCCCATCCACAAATCCCCGGACAGCTCAGGCAGAGCACAGGGATCCTCTTTGTCCTAAAAAACAGCGGGAAAATACCACCCGGGAGTGAAGAATTCCAGAGCTTTCCCAGCAAACACAGAAAGGAAGGATCCCATTTATCCCTCAAACACCCCCACTGAACGCCTGCCTTCATTCCGACAACTTCCCACAATCCTTAAAAAACACTCAGGAGCTCCATTCCCTCAGCACAGCCAGGAAAGGGCTCTCAGGGAAGGTGGGAGAACCCACAGGAGAAAATCCCCATTGGGATTTCTCCAAATGGGGAAGCAGAAGAAACCACAGGAGAAATCCCATTGAATTTCTCCAGAGAGGAGGTGGGAGAACCCACAGGATTTCTCTGGATGGGAGGCAGGAGAATCCACAGGAGAAACCCCACTGGATTTCTCCAGAGAGGAGGTTGGAGAACCCATGAGAGAAATCCCACTGGATTTCTCCAGAGGGGAGGTGGGAGAACCCACAGAATTTCTCTGGATGGGAAGTGGGAGAACCCACAGTAGAAATCCCATAGGATTTCTCCAGAGGGGAGACAGGAGAACTCACAGGAGAAACTCCATGGGATTTCTCTGGACGGGAGGTGGGAGAACCCACAGGAGAAACCCCACTGGATTTCTCCAGAGGGGAGATGGGAGAACCCACAGGAGAAATCCTATTAGATTTCTCCAGATGGAAGGCAGGATAAACCACAGGAGAAACCTCATGGGATTTCTCTAGAGGGGAGACGGGAGAACTCACAGGAAAAATCCCACAAGACTTCTCCAGATGGGAGGCAGGATAACCTCACTGGATTTCTCCAGATGGAAGGCAGGATAACCCACAGGAGAAACTCCACGGGATTTCTCCGGATGGGAGGCGGGAGAACCCGCTGGACAAATTGTGTGGGATTTTTCCAGAAGGGAGGTGGGAGAACTCAGAGGAGAAACCCCATTTGATTTCTCCAGATGGAAGGCAGGATAACCCCATTGGATTTCTCCAGATGGGAAGCAAGAGAACCCACAGGATAAATCCCATCGGATTTCTCCAGATGGGAGGCGGGAGAACCCACAGGAGAAACCCCACAGAATTTCTCCAGAGGGGAGACAGAAGAACCCACAGGATTTCTCTGGATGGGAGGCAGGAGAACCCACAGGAGAAATATCATTGGATTTCTCCAGAGGGGAGATGGGAGAACCCACAGGAGAAATCCTATTAGATTTCTCCAGATGGAAGGCAGGATAAACCACAGGAGAAACCCCATGGGATTTCTCTGGATGGGAAGCGGGAGAACTCAGGAAAAATCCCTGGACTTCTCTGGATGGAAGGCAGGATAACCTCACTGGATTTCTCCAGATGGAAGGCAGGATAACCCACAGGAGAAACTNAAACTCCATGGGATTTCTCTGGACGGGAGGTGGGAGAACCCACAGGAGAAACCCCACTGGATTTCTCCAGAGGGGAGATGGGAGAACCCACAGGAGAAATCCTATTAGATTTCTCCAGATGGAAGGCAGGATAAACCACAGGAGAAACCCCATGGGATTTCTCTGGATGGGAAGCGGGAGAACTCAGGAAAAATCCCTGGACTTCTCTGGATGGAAGGCAGGATAACCTCACTGGATTTCTCCGGATGGGAGGCAGAAGAACCCACGAGAGAAATCCCACGGGATTTCTCCGGATGGGAGGCGGGAGAACCCGCTGGACAAATTGTGTGGGATTTTTCCAGAAGGGAGGTGGGAGAACTCAGAGGAGAAACCCCATTTGATTTCTCCAGATGGAAGGCAGGATAACACCATTGGATTTCTCCAGATGGGAAGCAAGAGAACCCACAGGATAAATCCCATCGGATTTCTCCAGATGGGAGGCAGAAGAACCCACGAGAGAAATCGCACGGGATTTGTGCGGATGGGAGGCGGGAGAACCCACTGGAGAAACCCCACAGGATTTCTCCGGATGGGAGGCGGGAGAACCCACTGGAGAAACTCCACAGGATTTCTCCAGATGGAAGGCAGGATAACACCATTGGATTTCTCCAGTTGGGAAGCAAGAGAACCCACTGGAGAAATCCCACTGGATTNCAGGATAACACCATTGGATTTCTCCAGATGGGAAGCAAGAGAACCCACTGGAGAAATCCCATTGGATTTATCTGGATGGAAGGCAGGATAAACTCCATGGGATTTCTCCAGATGGGAATCGGGAGAACCCACAAGAAAGATCCCACAGGATTTCTCCGGTTGGGAAGCGGGAGAACCCACAGGAGAAATACCATTGGATTTCTCCAGATGGGAAGCAAGAGAACCCACAGGATAAATCCCATCGGATTTCTCCAGATGGGAGGCGGGAGAACCCACAGGAGAAACCCCACAGAATTTCTCCAGAGGGGAGACAGAAGAACCCACAGGATTTCTCTGGATGGGAGGCAGGAGAACCCACAGGAGAAATATCATTGGATTTCTCCAGAGGGGAGATGGGAGAACCCACAGGAGAAATCCCACGGGATTTCTCCGGATGGGAGTTTGGTTCCAGGGTATTGACACTGCACTTCTAAAAAAACCCAAAATTTTGAGGGAATTTTTTTTCCCGGCGCATGGAGTAGCTGTGGGCAAAAAAAAAAAAAAAAAGTCCTTTTTCTCAGGATCGGGATCCCAGCAGGAAAATTCCGGGGGTTTTGGTGCCTGAGGAAAAGCTAAGCTTTGCTATAAGGCAAAAGTAGGCAGATTAATTAAACTAACGAGATCCAATTAGTGCTCACAGAGCTTGGAGCAACCTGGGATAGGGAAAAGCATCCCTGGCCATGGAATGGGGGTGGAATGGGATGGGATTTAAGGTCCCTTCCCACCCAAACCATTCCATGGGGGAATTCCTCCCTCACAATTCTACTCCTAAAAAAGCCGCTGAGCCCGGCTGAGCAGGGATTGCTGGGATCCGCTGGCGTGTGGAATTCCGCACTTGGGAAAGAGCGAGCACCACCTGGATGTTCCCAGCATCCCAGGAATTCCCAGATACGGGTTGGATCCCACTCCGTAAGTTTGGAAAAACATTCTTAATTCCTCGCTTCAGGGCCCTTTTCTGCCGCCACAAACCATCCACAGAATCCCAGAGTATCCGGAGTTTCAAAGAACCCACAGGGATCAAATCCAGCTCCTGGCAATCCCAGGAATCCCAGCTCCAGCAGCACCCACAGCCAGGTGATGTTAATTAACTGATAATTAATTAATTGGTGCCCCAAAATCAGGTTTGATAGAGCCCAGCTGGGATCAGAAACCTCAGGCCAAAGATCCCACAGGGATCCAATCCAGCTCCTGATCCTGAACAAGAAAATCCCAGGAATTCCAACTCCAGCAGCACCCACAGCCAGGTGATGTTAATTAAGGGATAATTAATTAATTGGTGTTCCAAAACAACAAAGTCAGGTTTACTAGAGCCCAACTGGGTTCAGGAACCTCAGGTCAAAGATCCCACAAGGATCCAATCCAGGTCCTGATCCTGCACAGGAAAATGCCAGGAATCCCAGCTCCAGCAGCACCCACAGCCAGGTGATGTTAATTAAGGGATAATTAATTAATTGGTGTTCCAAAACAACAAAGTCAGGTTTACTAGAGCCCAACTGGGTTCAGGAACCTCAGGTCAAAGATCCCACAAGGATCCAATCCAGGTCCTGATCCTGCACAGGAAAATGCCAGGAATCCCAGCTCCAGCAGCACCCACAGCCAGGTGATGTTAATTAAGGGATAATTAATTAATTGGTGTCCCAAACCAGCAAATTCAGGTTTGCTAGAGCCCAGCCAGGATCAGGAACCTCTGTTTAAGGGATCCCACAAGGATCCAATCCAGGTCCTGATCCTGAACAGGAAAATGCCAGGAATTCCAGCTCCAGCATCACCCACAGCCAGGTGACATCAA
>VWPU01017010.1:1798-98077 GCA_013398955.1 Callaeas wilsoni | reverse complement strand
GGAGGAGTTTGACTTCTCCATCCTCTTCGACTACGACTACCTGAAGCCGATCGAAGGTTGGTGAGGAGCCGCCGAGGAGGAGCCCCCCGGCAGCTCCGCGGGGCACGGCGGGCACCCCCGGGGCCGGCCCGGCAGGCGGGGCCGGGCCGCTCGCGGTTGCGGGGCTGCTTTGCCGGCAGGTGCTCGCCCGGGGCACCGGGTGGCCTGGTCTCCATCGCGGGATGGAGGGTGCGGGAGCGGCTGCGGGACGCCGCTGCTGTCCCCAGAGCCGTGCGGCCGGCAGCGAGCGCAGCTGCCCGAGGCGGAGCGGCGGAGCTCGGCACGGCTCGGCCGGGCGCTTGCTGCCCGTCAGCGTGGTGGCAGAGCGTGTTCTGGAAGCTCGAAGGCAGCTGGAGCACTGGGGCGTGGAGCCCGAGGTGCTGCTGCCCGCCGTGAGCCGGACCCTCCTGCGGGGATGGCAGCGAGCTGGGCACAGCTGGCTCCGGGCTGCGGACGAACACCATAAGCTTAAGTTAAAATTGAGGAGAAAAGAAAGATTTGTAGATGGTTCTGCTTTTCTGGGCTTCTGCTGTGATACTTAAAAGCGCAGTGACGAGCGTTCCCTGACTTTCTAAATGGTAATTCTCTCTGTTGATGGTACTAAACAGGGATACTTCCCATAAAATAGAGATTTGTGTAAACCAGACAAAGCCAAAAGAGAGGACCCAGAGGAATGATTCGTTGGGATATTGTCTCTAAGATACCTCGGGTTTGATTCTGCAGAGTGGAGAGGTGGCGTTTCCCTGGGGCATCTGCAGACACGTTGTGTTCCTCTGGAGGAGGAGACCTTCGAGGCCTGGATTGTGGTGTCATTAGTGAAACTGAGAGTTGTTGCTGAGTTCTGTTGGTTGTGTCCTTAAGTGTACAGATGTGCACCAGCATCGAAGCTGACTGAGGGTGGTTCATGCCATCAGACGGACAAAGCTGAATTTTCTTTCAAGGTTTCATGTAGATCAAAACATGCTAAAATAAATCCACGATGGGGAGGGGTTGATGATTTTAATGAAAAGACATTGAATCTCAGTGAAAGCTTCAGATGCTGGTTTGTTCACATATTTGCAGCAGACAGTGCTGCTGTGAAGCCTTAAGTGGGAAGTTCTACAGAATATAATCGTACGTAGGTGGGGGTAGAAAGTTTAAATCTTCAAACCACATAAATGCAGAGCAGTGTGTGCTTGTTGTAGAAGTAACTTCCTTCTTGAGCCTGTTTTCTTCACTTTTGAATGACTGGAAACCATAATTAGTAGTAATTTTGTTCCAAAGATGGAAATCATTAGCATAAAGAAAAGAAGAAGATCACAACCATATATATGAGCATTGTAATCTGGAGAACATTCTCCCTGGCTTTGAAAAGGCACCAGCTCCAGTCTGTAAGCAATCCAGGATACATCCGCGACCTTTAATGTACAAAAGATTAAAGTGTGTTTACATGAGAGCAGAAAATGTTCAAATTCTGAGGAAGGGCTTTATCCACATGCCGGTGGTAACTGATGCTCATTGTTCATGTGCAGTTCTGGCCTCAGCTGAACTGCAGTTGGGCAGATAAGTCCTGTGCAGAGGAGGATTCAAAGTGGAACCAAAACCAAAGGAGTGGGTCCCAGCACTTCAGTCTGGTTCCTGCATTTGGAGTCCTCCCAGTCTGGTCTGCTCCACCCACTGCTCATGACAAGTCCTAAAATAGCAAATCTATAAGCACGCTAAAAGGGACTTCTTAAATTTAAAAAAGTATGGAAAAGATTGTAAATTTAGGGCTCTAGGAATGGATTGGGGTGAATATTTATTCCTGATAAACAGTTTTTTAAAAGGTTGGAATTTGGACGTGGATTGTGTTTTAAAAGTAGGACCTATATCACAACTCGTTGTCATGGGAATGCCAGAAATATCCTTCCTGAAAGTGACTGGCATTCAGTAGTGCTTGTGTGTGCCTGGGACAACAGGAGCATGGACTGCTCTAAAAGGAACAGGGAAAGGAAGGGTCAATACGAGTCCTGCAGTCATAATTATTAATATTAGATGTTCCTCTTGAAGCCAACCATTTCCAAAAGCAGCAGTGCTCTACAGAGTGCTTTTTACCTTTACGTGCCAGACTTTAATTAGCAATCTTGTCAGGATTTGTAAACAAGAAACATCTGCTGACCTCGGGGGCCTGCCCAGGTGAACAGGATTTGGGGAGTGTGGGCGAGGCACACACCGTGCTTTCAGGTTGAAGCTGTGATTTCATTTGGCCATTGAGGATGTTTTCTGTGTCCTTTAAACAAAAAACTGTTGGATGCATTCTCTGGAGAGTTCTTGTGCAGGTGTTGGTAGTGGTATCCCAAATTTTAGCTTCTTTTAAATTAAGGTACTGCATGTGCCTGTTTCTTAGTGGAGAAGATGGACAGAGAGTTAATGAGCGTTTCCAAATGAGCTCCTGCAAACAGGGCTCCCAGAGGAGTAAGTTCTGACAGCTGCTTTCGTGTCCTTCCCTAACACCTGTTGCTGGCTCCTGTGAGACAGAACACTGCAATCCAGAGAGCAGCTCTGCTGCAGCAGCTCCCTTCACGCAGGTTTGTTGGGTGTGCAGCGTGCGATGACCTGCTGAGAGGAGAAGCTGCCACATCACTTTTAGTGTTCGAGGTCAACCCTTCTGGGAGCTGGTCCTCTGAGGGGTGTTTCGCAAATCCAAACAAAACCCGTGTTTAAATAAGATTCCAGACAAAATCCTGCCCTGAGACAACAAGTAACAATGCAGACGGGAACGAGTATTTTCTCTAGGCTCAAGCCCTTGCTGTAGCTCGTTAGACTCTTGGACTGCATCTGGTGATACGAATCTACAAGGTCTGTGTGTGTGTAGTGTAGAGAGGGGAAGCAGGGAGCATCCATAAATATTAATATTCCTCTAAACGCTTGTTTGTATGTAGACAGGCTCCCAGGGACATTGCCACATCTTGTAGGTGTCAAGCCCTGAATAATTTGCCTCGTTCCTTTTTTTCTTCTCCCAGATGCAGCGCTATTAAAAGCAAAAAAACTGAAAGTGCATGCAGCTGGGTCCTGGGGCTGGCTCAGGAACACAGGAGGCAGTGTTCAGCCCTGCCATAAAGAAACAAATATGCACATCTACCAGAGAATTCCAGATTTCACTCAGGAAACCAGCTCTCACTTGGAGCTTCCAAGCAGTTAGTGTAAATAACAGACAACTCAGCTTTTGAAAAATGCAAAGAAGCTCTGGACTGGCCCCTTCGAATGACAATAAGCAAGTTAATTAAAAAAGAAAATCGACTCTTTTACTTATGCAAATAAGGAACTCCAGTTAAATCCCGGGAGCGGATGTGAGGTCAAAACCCAACTCGTGCCCTTGCCCTCGCTGGCCTGCACAGGGCTATCTTTAGCTTTTCCTAGAGGATGCTTTGGATAAACCCAGCATGGAATGCGGTCGCTGGGTGAGCCTTTATTCCCTAATTTCATGCTAATTGGCACGGTCACATTTGGCTGAGCGGCTGGCTTTGAAGTAGCTGCCTTGTTTTAAACCAGCGCAGGGTGGCCCTGGCCAAGGCACGTGTGCTCACACTGCCCCGGTCCTGGCCTTGGGGAGCCTGGGCAGGACCCAGCGGGGGCCGGCCTTTTCCTTGCTGCTGTTCAGAGACGTGTGAAAAGGAGCTGGGAAAATCAAGGGTGAAGTCCTTTGAAACTGAAATCCCTTGATCTGTTCCACCTGCGATCCAATTCTCCCCAGGTGCTTTAGGGTGTTCTTGAGGACCATCACCTGGGGGGCTGATGGAGCTGTGTGCAGCCTTCCCGGGCCTGGCCAGAGGAGCTGGTTTGGTGGTGATTTGCAGTACGGGAGCATACAGAACCCTGCTTCGTTCCCTGTTGTGGTAAGAGAGGCAGTCATGTGGGTAAAACTTGTGGAAAGAAAGGGGGAATGAGAGCCGGCAGCTTGTAGGCAGTTTGGGTGGGATCCTAGAGGGCTTGGGGGTCAGACTGCTCTAGGTAGGGGACTTCGGTGACACAGGGAAGGCTGCTTGCTGACAGTGAAGCTGACTGAGAGCATGAGGAGATGCCAGTGCTGCCTAGGTGAGAAAGTTGCTTTCTTTTAACCCCCTGTCAAAGCAGAAGGATCTTTTGGTACTGAATCAGAGGGTGAATCAGCAGTGAAGCCTCAGGCTGGAAAATGCCTGAGTGCGGGGAGGAGGGAAGTGCTGGAGCTGTCTGTGAGATGTCCATCAGGAAAGCAGTGGAGAGGACAGTCCTTTGCTGGAATATTCCAGGCTGTGTTCTGGGATGCAATATGCAGGAATTGATGAACTCTTGAAGGTGGAGCCTTGGGAGCAAAGCTGTATCTCTGGGGCATCTGCACCGAGGTTTCCAAGTTGCTTCAGTTCTTGCAAAACATGTTTGCTGGGCTGATCCATCACGTACCTGTTCTGTAAGGGGGTGCAGTGGGCTCTCACTCCTTGGGGAGCCCAGCTGGAGGCTGGCAGGGCTGTTCTGTGCCACCCCCAGTGTGGCAGAGGGCCAGCAGTGTGAGGCTTGCTGCCCTGAGCTCCTGCAGCCCTAACCAAGCTCGCCTTGGCAGCTCAGGGAGAAGCTTGAGTGGTTTTGGGACCCTCTGCCTGGAGCCATTCCTGCGTCCTGGGCTCCCTGTTCCCACCGGTGTCTGCAAGTGCAGAGAGAAAGCAGCTGAGCTGCTGGCCAGCATCCTCTGCCCCTCATGAAGGCAGGAGCTTGACGCTGTTTACAGAAGCCAACTCCTGGTGGTGGTGCTGGTGCTGCGCCTCTCCGGGGGCTCTTGGCTCTGCTGTGCCCTTTCCTGGAGCAGATTCCTGACCCCGGCCTGCCTCGGCCAAGCTGGCCGGCAGCGGAGCAGCCGGTCCCCTCCTGCTGAAGCACAAAGCAGAATTCCTGCTGATTTCCGTGGAAGAGCCGTTTATTTCTGGGAGCAGCACTTGCTGCTTCACCCGTCCGCCCCGTTCCCCTCCCCGGTGCGGTCGGAGCTCGCGCTGTAGCATCACCGGCGTTGCCACGGGGACAGACCGCGACGTCACCGGCGTGGGCAGGAGCGGCCGGGACAGTGATTTCATTGTGCCTCTGCAGCTCTGCAGGGCCGGGAGAGCTCCCCAAAGCCCCGAGCCAGGCTCCTGACGAAGCCGTGCCGATGAGTCAGGGCTGCAGCCTCTCCCCTGGATCGCAGGCTCAGCCCCGGGCATCGCCGGCGCTGTTCTGGGCACTCCTCGGAGCAGCGCGGGGTTTGTCTGCAGCCGTGCCCACGGTCCCGCTTTACTGACAGCGTGCCGTGGGGGGGAAAGTAAATATTGCTGCAGCACGGAGGCTGTGGGTGTCCGCTTGGCCGGGCTGTGGCCGGGGCTGTGTCCCGCTGCCAGGGCAGGGCCGGGCGGCCGCGGAGCCGAGCCCCTGGAGGCAGGGGCAGGCTGTGGCTTGCTGTGTGTAAACGTTGTTGCTCATACCTGGAACGTGGATCCTCCGGGAGGGGGAATGCCAAGGGTGAAAGTGCTCTTTGAAACACAGGATTTCAGGGATAAGCCAAGAAAATGTAGGTTGTCTGAAGCCCGGTTTTTGATGGGCGGTCACTGTGGGTGGGGGGGGTGCGTTTGGTATTCAGCAGACTTTAAAAATCACACGTGCACATAAAAATACGTTTGTTTTTCCCATACCCCTCGGCACGAACCTACCCCCACTGGCTTTGCTGCTCAGTGCGTTGAGTTTTGGTTCTGTACCTGTTGCCTGTATCTGGCACAGATAATTCGGTTTAACGTGTGGTGGGGCAGCTTTAGCTGCGGGTTTGCTGCGTGGGGAACTGAAAGGGTCACCTGTTCCTTGAAGCTGTTCAGCCTGGACAGGTTTTCTGCTCCTGCTGGTCACTGCACAAATCCTGCCTCGAGCCCTGGCATCCAGCCTGGCTCTGCTTGGTGCTGGTTTTGCTCCCTGGCATCAGCCGGAATGGGGAGGATTCTCCCCAAAGCGGTGGGAGCGATGTTTTGGGTCTGTGGGGGGTGTGTTACTGTGCTCATGCCGGAGACGTGACGAGTTCTGTTCAAAGTGAATCTCAGCAGCAATCTCGAGGTTTGATGTGTCAGACCTGAGTGATGGGGATGACACACTATTCCTGAGCGCCAAAGCTCTGAAATCAACGGCGCTAAAAATATGCTTGGCTCAAAATTCAGTGACTCGTTGCTGTTTTCCTATCCCCAAAACAGCTGTGTGCTGGGATTAAAAGCCAGAGGGAACCTTAAGAAATTTGCAAGCTGGACTGTCCTGTGCAGCTCCCCTCCTGCCCCAGACATTCTGTGTGTTGGTTTGTTTGCTCGGCTCTTGGGGTTTCCCACTAAACACGAAGGCTCAGCAGTTCCTAAAAATGAACAGAAACCCCCTGAAAATAAGTAAAAATCTCTCTGAATGTAAAAGTTTCACTAGGAGCTTCTGCTACTTTTGCAGAAAGCACAGTCAGCTCCTGCCTGGCTTTCTGTATGGTATTTTCTCATGGGTATTGCTGCCTCATATCATGTAGGAGCTAGAGAAAAAGATGGAACAGTAATTTAAATATTTAAATGAAACCCTCTGCCGGTGGCATGCACTGATCTGTGCCCAGAGCAGGCACATAGTGTGAATTACTCCAAAATTGTGGAGCTGTACAAATCCTGGTAATGTTTTGCATGTTTTCGTGTGATGACAAATGTTCTTCAGCTCCAGGAGCTGATGTCCATGGGAATAGCTGCCATGACTCTGCTCTCTGGGATGCCACTGGCATTGCACACCCTTGGGTGCTGGGACCAGACTGGAACTGGGCTCAGCAATGCTGGTGGGAATTCTGTGTTCCCTGGAGGCGTCCCTGTGCTCTGCAGCCTGGGGATGATTTGCAAAATGGGAATTTCTGAAAATTGAGGATTTTTTGCACTAGTAAAAGGAGGGTTCCACTGAACACTTACTTGTTATTGTGTATTTTGTAATCCCTCTCTGAAAATGTTCCTTGGGCTGAAATTGGAATGCGATTGCCCTTAACCACAGGGCTGGATTCTTTTTCCCTCTCTCTCTTTTCTAACAAATATTTGTGAATGTGTTTTCTGACTCACATGAAACCTGTCACTAAACTTGCTGTCATGATACAGAGCCAAACAAATCATCACACAGAACTGACTTTTCAGTTCAAGAGTTTGAGCTCAGCTTTGGTCCATGAAGCCTTTCCTGGCTGGGTTTGGCTGTATAAGGAAGGCGTTTTTCTCTTCACCAAAGCTGTTCCTCAACATTTGGTTTTGTGTAGACCTGTTTGGAAGTGATTTCGTGATGTGCTGGTCTCAGTCCAGCTCCTAGTTGACAAAATTTGACCGAAGTCACAGCACCAGGGGTGTCCTTGGCAGGAAGGGCAGCCCTGCCATGGCCAGAGGGGCTGACACGCTGCTGACCTGTCCAGGTGATCCCTCAGGTGGGGCTCAGGCAGCAGGAGCCCAGCTGGAGGTGTTTGCAGTGCTTCTGTCCATGCTGCACCGGCTCTGAGCACTTGAGCTTCCCTGGCTCTTAATCCAGTACTTCTCACAAGCATTAACTGCAGTTAAAAAGAATTAAATAATAAGCTAATATCAGATCACGACCAGTTTATAAATATGCATTTTTTTAATCCATGATTGCTCAGCTTCTGTAACAATATTTACAGTCTTAAAGAGACCCTTCTTTTTCCAGAAGAACCGACTCCACATAAAACCAACAGCCCACCCTCTGGAGTTACATACGCTCATGATGTCTTGGACTGTGGCCTCAAGCCATGCCCCCTGCCTTTTTCTAGCCTTTCTGCAGATCCCATGGGCAGATATGGACAGCCAGATAGCATAGGGCCAACACCTACACACCCTGCCAACGCTGCAGGGGCCTCTGCTCCGAGCCCTAGGATTGAAATAACTCCATATCATGAACTGATTCATGCAGGGGGTCCCTTCCGCAGCAGAGACACAGATGTTCTTTTGGTAGAACATCAGGCAAACTCAGCCACCACTAGCCCAAGGGTTACCCTGCCTGTCCCTGGCTTTGAGGGCTACAGAGAACCACTGTGTCTGAGCCCAGCTAGTAGCGGCTCCTCTGCAAGTTTCATTTCAGAGACAAATGTATCTCCTTGCACATCACCATGTGTTTCACCAAATAATGGTCCTAGTGATGACCTTTGTCCACAGTTTCAAAACATCCATACTCATTATTCTCCTAGAACCTCTCCAATAATGTCACCACGAACAAGCATCACGGAGGAATCCTGCTTGGGACGCCATTCACCATCACCCTGTCCCAACTCAAGGTCTTCGTCACCAGGGGCAAAACGGAGGTACTCTTGCACTGAGCTCTACAGTACTCAGCTGCCTTCCACCTCTCCTCGGCAGTCACGGACCCCCTCTCCACAGCCCTCTCCTCGCATCCCCCTGAGAGAAGACACCTCTGCAGTTACTTACACGCAGTTGGCCAGCGCTTCCCTTTCCATGGATGCTATGAGCAGCCTTCCTACGGATCCTTCCTGTGGTGTCCCCACGAAAATTTGGAAAACCAGCCCTGATCCTTCATCCATGTCTTCCCACAAAAACAGCATTCCATGCCACGTCTTTCAGACCGTTGACTTCCACGGGCCTTGTGAGCAGGAGGACAGGAGAAACTCAGCCCCGGAATCCATTCTGTTGGTTCCTCCATCCTGGACAAAGCAGCTGGTGCCCGCAATACCAATCTGCAGGTATGTAATCCTTCCTGTGGGTGGGTTTTCCACGTTTTCTCACAGTGTGGTGTCCTCTGTCATGGCTGATGATCCCTAGGGAGTGTTTTCTTGGGCAGGTCCTGCTGCAGACCAGAGCTAAGTGCTCAGGGACAGCACTGGTTAATGGGAGCGTGGTCGATTAGGATTCCGAGGGATGAAAAATCAGGATTTTGAAGAAACATCACCAAAGAGGTTCATTGATAGCACAGTACACTACAAATTCAAATTTCCAAATAATTTATCTAAAATAGAAGATGGCAGACAGCCTTTGACAAAGGCTGAACACTCTGGTGCCATCCTGCTGCTCTTAAAATGGTGAGACTCTCTTGTAAAGTCACTTACAAATTTCTCTCAAGGATGAAAATACTTTAAATGATGCATGATTCATAATAGAGCTCACTGCTCCAGGTCAGACTGAGCATTCAGTCAACTCCAGTGACTTAGTGTTGGTTGTTAATTTGTTAATTGTCCCCTAGCCCAAATCTCAGCCCTCCCCTGTCCAGCCTTGTGACATCTGCCGGGACCGAGGGTGCCCCGTGTGTGACTCGGCTCCCAGTCCCTGCTGGCACCCTGTCAGTGCCATCCTGCTGGGCACTGGCATTGTCCCCATGCTGACGTGACCCCAGGCTGTTCCTGACCTGCTAAACACAAACTGTGGGTGAAAGAACACAGGCTGTGACTTCCCCTGGCTTGTCAGACCGGTCCTGGCAGCAGCCTGTACTCACAGAGTGAGTGGTCTGAAATCCAGTGCGAGCTCTAGGTGTACATTGCAGTGTATTCATTTCATGTCGTAAACCCTTACGTATTTTCATAACAGGAAAACTAGTACCAGGTAAGAATATTTAGCATTTTATTCATGTGCATTTTAATATTTATGGAAATCATAACAATTGTTAATTTACACATCTGGTAGGTAATGATAAATTGAGTTAATATTTCACAATACGTGTTCTGTGATCCAAGTTTGAGAAACACAGCAAAAGCTAGATAAAAGAGGGGGATCTTTGGAAAAATATAACTGCTACAGATATTTCTGTTTAAGAAATGGAAATATCTTACTCTCTTCTGCAAGGAGATGGGCCCACAGAAATTACTGTCTTCTCAGCAGAGCTTGCAGTCCAGTGTGAGCAGTTCAGCATAACCTCACGGGAGTTCGTAGCAGACCCTTCAGTGTTTCTGAGGCGCAGGGAGGCAGGAGGGATCAGGCCTTAGAGAAGTCGCGTTCTCAGGAGCTCTCTCTCTGTCCCAGCTTGCCTGTGCAGTCTCTGCCGCCCCTGGAGTGGCCCCTGTCCAGCCAGTCCGGCTCCTACGAGCTGCGGATCGAGGTGCAGCCCAAGCCCCACCACCGCGCGCACTACGAGACCGAGGGCAGCCGGGGCGCCGTCAAGGCTCCCACCGGGGGCCACCCCGTGGTCCAGGTAAGGAGCTGGGGCTCTCCCTGCAGGAAGAGTCCATCTCTGGAATGCTTGCTGGGGGCTGGGGCTCTCCCTGCAGGAAGAGTTCATCTCTGAAATGCTTGCTGAGGGCTGCCCCTGAAAGAGGAGCACCCCGTGAAGCTGCTTGTGGCCGTGCTTTAGGGGTCTGAGCTGAGCTGAGCTGTGGTGGAGGCCAGGATTTCGGGAAGGTTGGTTTGGAGTGGCTTGTGAAAGCTCAGAAACGGGGGCAATGTATTGGTTGCCTTTTCTGGGCTGTATAAAGCTCACGTGATCCTCTGTCACAACTCTGTCATGAGGTGCCTGGGAAGTCTCTGCTGAAACGAGTGAGCAAAATTCAGGCTGCCAGTGCTTGAGAGAACGAATTTGTCCCTTTGCTGACCCGAGAGGTGAATGAGCTGAACCCTTCTGTCTGGAGTGTGAACAGCTTTTCCTTCGCCTTTCAAAGGGTGGTATAAAATACTGGCTGAGTAGCTGCAGTGTAGCCAAGTGGGGGCACATCAGTCATTTCCCTCATTTCCCCTGTTTTCAGCCCGTGTTTCCTGAAGGAAAGCCAAGCCAGGCTGGGGTCGGGGCTGTGCTGTGTCAGTGGGAGAGTGCTGGGAATGGTGTGTGGGAGCTGAACGGGTCAGCCACAGCTACAGCCTTCACTAAACAAAGCTGGGCTGCATCCTACAGATGTTCCTGACACACTCAGGACTTGCAGGAACCAGGAAAACATTAACATTTATGTGTAATTTCAAGCATGTGATCAATACCACTAAATTCACTGGGTTGATTTGTGCTTAACTTCAAACATATGTTCAGTATTCCCCTGCAGGCTCACCCCCTTCTAAAATCAAGCCATAAATTGTTAAATCAATGAATTTGTTTGCTTTGATGGAGCTGGACTTCCATGTACGGACCGGGTATTCCAGTAAAGGGTGCAGGGTAATGTTAAACAGCAATCCCATTTGCCATACCTCAGTAGGGCAGGCTTTTTGGTTTGAGTATGACGAGCACCACAGTCACCTCCTGTGGTGTGCTTGAAGCTACCTAGATGCAGGAATGGTAGCAATCAGCCCTTGTTCCTTTCTCAGTTTGCTTGCAACTACAGTATCGTTTACCTTCCCAAGGTATTCCTGTCCACAGGGTCCTTCTTGCAATGAAGGAGTTTCTTGTGACGGGGGAAATAGAGTTTGTTTCCTTCCTGTAATCAATATCAATCAAAGAGGCATTTATATTTTCTGTTGAAGACAGGAACCAGTATTGCTTGTTTTATCATAATTTGCCATCAAGCTTCAGGATCTAAAACTATAAATTCAAATGTCCACTTTAGTTCTGCAAGCAGATGTGCCTCTGCACAGCTGTGCCTGCATCTGGGGAAAATATGGACAGCTTCTTTCTGAAGGTTTATTGTAAAGCTGGGAGTATTTGTTGAATTTGTGTTCACTTGAACATAACCAGGTTCATATGGATGCCAAGCAGTGAGATAGTTGCACCTGTATGGTTTATGACATCTCAAACTGGGGGAGGCTAGTAAAATCCAAAGTTTTCATGTCATAAGTTATTTGGCTTCAAGGAATCTTTTTTTTCCTCCTCTCCTTCTTTCCCCTCAGTGAAGTTTAACTTTTGTGTTCTTCTCAGATGCAGAGTATTTTTCTAAAACACAATCTCTTTTGAAACAAATCTGGTGAAAAAAAGAAGCCATTAAATTAACCCTCCATGTGACTAATTACCCAGCTGAACCTGCTGGCACAAGAGATCTTGGCCGGTTTTTGCAGCGTGGTGTTGGCCTGCAATGTTTAGTTTTTGGAAAGTGCATTTTGCATGCAGATTTCTCCTTTTGGGTGCTCTGGAGCTACAGACCAGCAGATCTCATATCCTCCAAGCCTTATCTTGTGGTTTATCTTTCTGATGCTGCTTCCTCTTCTTCACGTGTCAAGCCCCGAGAGTTTGTGCTCGAGGCTCTGCACCGGTTGTGCTCTCCAAGCATGGCAGGAGAAGAGTCTGGGTAATCAAAGCCTCTGGGAAGCTGGAGCTCGTGGAACAGGACCTTGAGCAGTGTCAGTTATGCTGGCCAGGGTGCCAGGAGGAGGGGGAGAAGCCGTGCAGGCCATGGGATGTTCACAGGTCTGATTGCAGGGTCACATGGAGAAGCACAGGCTCCCAGCTCAGGTGCTTGAGTCACTCCTGGGAGGAGCCTACAGCTTGTGTTAACTGTAGAGAAACTCAGGTTTTAGGGATGTGAGTTGGGTGTGAGTATCCCCTGGATGTTAAGGTGCTGGGAACAGCCAGGAGATCTTTTGTAGCAAGGACAAAGCTGAAGTTTCCATGCTCCTTCCATCCCCCAGGTTCCCCTGGTCACTGAGACCACGGAGGAGGGGAAGGCACCTTTGGCTCCCAAGTCTTTTTTTTCCCCAAAGCTGCTCTTTTGTACCCAGCTGCTCCAGCCGAGGCTGTGGCAGAGAGTGTCCAGCAGGAGAGGCAGTGGCTGCTCCCGTGCAGAGAGCTCAGGGGTGTGATTGGGGTAGAGGTGGCAGCCCGGACACAGACCTAGAGTGCAATGGTAGAGGTTTAATCCACAGCCCAGCTGTTTACCTTGGTACAACATCCAAATGTACACCTGGGCTGCAGAACCCCAGTGCTCAGGTGAGGGCAGAGGTGGGCACAGGGCCCCCCAGCCCATCCACCCTGTGTGTGCTGGGCTCCTCCTCACTTCTCTCTAGAGCAGGAAAGCTGTACAGAGAGGGGCTCCTGTTCAGCACAGCCAGCCCAAACGTCCCCTGGGTTTTATCTTTTAAAATTGTGGTGACTTTCACTGCCTCTTTTTATTTTTCTTATTAAAAAGAACCTGGAATGGCAGAGTTGTTAGTGGAGCTCACAGGAGCTGCTTTACAATAACAAACGTATGTTCCACTTTCCTTTTATATTTGAATTTTGCCGTCTGTGTTTTCTTGTGGTTTCGCAGTCAAAGGAGACATTGTTTCTCAGCCTGGGCTTCCCATGGGGCTCTGACTTTTAACTGTATGTGACTTCCAACATTCAGCTAATTCATTGGTGTGTTAGTGAAACCAGAGCCTTTGATGGAAACTCGAACCCAAATCACAGCTCATGGGGTGATTCACGCTCTCACGCGTGGGGCCGGGCTGGAGCCACGCTCCTGCTCCTGCCGAAGCCCCGACCAGCCCGCCCAGGGGGGTTCGCTGCCCAGGGCACGTCCCAGCAGCTGAGTTTGTCCTTTTCCCCACCTTCCCGAGGCCCCTGTGCAGGGAAGGGCGAGGCCAGGCCGTGCTGGACGCGGCCGGTGCCGCACACCTTTGTGCCTCTCTGGTGGCACAGCGAGTTCTGTCGCTGCCCTGTTCTGGAGCTGGCTTTTGGCTCCTGCGGGGGTTTTACCCCAGCTCACGAGCAGTGTGTGACGAGCCACCTGCACCTTTCACACCTGATTTACCTGCGGGGCTACGGGGCTTGTTTGCACAGTGGGATCGTTGTAGGGGCCTCTTGAGCTTTGAGCTCTCAGCGTGGGTTTATTTACTGCTGTTCCACGTGCTACTGCAAGCATTGATGTGCAATGGCCAAACCACAGACTTTAGCTGCATCTGGGAAATTCTCTTCTAAACTAATATGCCATCAAATGTAAGGGTAGGTCAGTAGCCTTCATGCTGTGCTGCAAACTTCTGAGTTAGAGGTGAATGAAAAGCTCTCACTGAAACCTCTGAGCCTAATTCAGAATACATTGCTTTTGATGGAGAGGAGTTTTGGCAGAGGTGAGGGGAAGCAGCATGTACCAGCTGGTTTGAGGGGGATGCCTGTGCTGTGCGAGTTATGTGGATTAGAAATACTCCTGGATGAGGCAGAGGCAAGATTTAGGTTCTTCTTTCCTGTAGGTTCTCGCTGCAGGAGTGTGCATGGGGGAATCAGAGTGCTGTAAAGCAAAGCTGGGATTTCTGGCTGGGTGCCACAAATGTGGACACTTCCAGCACAGAACTCACCCCATTCAGGGTGTGCTGGAGTATCTGCAGGAGGAGTTCACACAGGGTGGGCAGTGTCCTGTACGCTCACACCAAGCTCTCTGCTCACGGGATTCCCTGTCCAGCTGAGCCTCCAGTTCTCCCTTGCTCTCTCACGACTGATGTCTGGAGTTGGAAGTGCCCCGTGCCGGGTGAGGGCTCCCACCCAGGTCTCCCATGTTGTGGGGAGTGTCCTGCTCACCGGGCTCTTGGTGTTCAGGGGGACACAAAGACTGCAGCGTGCTGCTGCTGCTCAGGGAAAATTATCCCGGCTCTCTTTTTCATTCTGAAACAATGCTGAAACCCTAATGATTCCAGCAGACCTGAGTTGTTCTCTCTAACCGTGCCTCATGCTGTGGGTTTCAATGTGAAAGAAATTGGGGAGGAGAGAAGTTCCTGACGCTTGGTATTTTTTTTTTTTTTCCCCCCCCCCAAAAATGCTTTTTGGCCAAGATATTTTCAAGATCTGGCTGACATTCAGTCCATTATCCAGTGCCTGAGCAAAGGCCATGGTGGGTTCCTGGACCCCAAAGCCACCTTGCAGGAGGCCCAGCCCCAAGCCCTGGCAGAGGGCTCAGCTCTGGGGATTTGGTTCAGTGCAGTCAAATCGATCATTTTGGGCTGGGATGTATCTCCAGGATGCTCTTGGTGCTGCCACGTCTTGCCCTTGTCACCATGGCTCTGTCAAGCTCTGTGCCACACCTGGGTTGCGCAGGGGGATGCTCCTGGGGCAGGATGAGCTGAGTGCAGCAGAGGAAGGTGAGCTTTTAAAAAAGCCCTGCCTGGCCACCCTCTGCTGCGCTCCAGCTGGGCTGGGGCTGGTTCCACAGTGCCTCTGACAGCTGGCAAGGCTCCAGCTTTGCTGACTGGCGGCAGAGCCCCATGCTGAGGAACTCCCCCAGTGTGATTCTGTCAAAATCATCAAATTTTCACCCTCTGATTTACTCGTGGCAGAGCGAGTTCTGTCCTGCTGGGGAGGTTTAGCTCTTTTGTCATGAGTGTGCGTGGAAGTGCTTTAATGACACAGTTGGTTTTCTTAGCCAGCTGTGAAAATGAGATCTCCAAATCCTCCTCCCTGCACATGTGCACTGGACAGATGCATTGTGCCTCTTCTTTTAAACTGCCACCTGAGACAGCCAAAGCATCCCGAAAACAGGATCAGCTCTTCACAGGGGTAGGGAAACTGAAGCCCAGAGAGGAAACAGCTTGCTTACACTGCGGTGCAGCGTTGGTCAGGAGCAAACCCTCCTGACTGCTTTCTCCCAAGAGCTGCTGTCTCTGTCCCAGACCTGTGTTAACCCCATCTGAAAGCAGAAATCCCAGTAAGACACTGGGGAGTCTGGTTGTCATTTACTGTAAGGAACAGCAGAGCAAGTGAGATTCAGTCCTTGGAATTTTGACAAAACTGTCACCAAAATAAGAAGCACTTAAAATTGAATATCATAAAAAAATCATAATTTAGCAGAATCAGATGTTCAAAGGATTATCTTCAGAGGCCTTTTTAGACAGCTTTGGTAGGAAGCAAAAGGAACTAAGACAGAGATTTCCTTCTGGTTTGCGTTCTTTTGCTGTGTCCCAAGTACATTAAATTGAACAAAAACATGTGAGAAGATTCAGCTTTGTTGCTCAATGTCAGCTCTAACTGAAGCAGGCAGAGGAGCTGCTACATGATACAGTGGCTGGACGAGGTCTTTGTTGAATTCCTGACAGTTATTGATATGCCACTCTCCCTGAGACAATGCAGTGACATTTTCCATCTTGGTGCAAGTATTGTTGAGCAAAGACCTCCCCAAAAAAATCCTTGACATTGTTGCAGTCAGCGGGTATTAATGATGGGGATTAATGATCAAATCCAAGGCTGAAGCTGCTTGCAGCAGGAAGAGGGGACAGAAACGGGGCTGTTCCGCCCGGAACATCCTCCCTTGTCTGCAGCAGAGGGTCTGAAAGGCTGCTGGCACGGAAAGCAGCGCCGGGGCTGGGGCAGGGCCCGGGCAGGGGCTGCTGTGCGGTGTCGGAGGCTCTGGGGCGGCTTTGGCTCCGGCTGGAGCGGAGGAAGGCACCGGGGGCAGCGCGCTCCGGGCAGCCCCGGCTCGCCGCGCAGCGCCGCTTCTCTCCCGCGGAGCAGCAGCAAGGGGAGCCGCAGGAGGAAGCGATTTCTCACGGCTTTGTGTTCGCTTCTCGTTAAATGCTGCTCACCGGGCTCTGCTTTCCCACTTTTCGCGGCCGGCCGGGATGGTCCGTGTGAATCACCCGCGCTGAGTCACGCACATCGCACCCCGAGTGACTTCCACGGGGACAGAGCGGCGATGCACGGAGCCGGTGATGCACAGAGCCAGCGACGCACAGAGTCGTGGACCAAACCCCCCTTACCCTGAGCTCAGAGATCCGGGGAGCTGGGTGATTTCGAGCAGATAAAATCGCTAAGCCTAGAGAACCGATTTCCCAAATTTATACTTTCCTCCTCGCCACGGCTTGCGTTTTCTAGACAGGAACGTGCCGTGCAATCAGCTTTGAAGATGCAGCTTTGTACATCCCGGGGAGAAAGACCGAAATGCCCGACAGGCAGAGCTCTGTTGGGATGAGTGGGGAGTAAATTACTCCCTTGTACTCTCTAGAGCCGTCGGTCTCACCCAGATTCGTACTGGGGCTCTTCAAAGACACCAGTAAGGTTTGCAGATGCTGCTGCTCTTGTCTTGCAAAGCCCAGCACTGCACGGGGGATTTTCATGTGCGACAGCTAAACCAGAAATCCCCAAGAAAATGTGGCTCTACAGCCCGTCAGTGAAAAGGCAAAGCTGGCAGCAGTGCTGGGAACTGAGGTGCTGCAGCTGCTGAGTGGTGCCTGGAGTGCCCGTTTGGGCAGCTCGCAGGACAGGGCCAGCATTCCCTGCCAGCCTTCCCTGCCGCAGGGCAGGGCACAGGCCATGGGCACCACGGGTTTCTCGCTGGGCTTTTTTTGGCTGCTCATCCCCTGCAGGACCTGGGAAATCACTGCCCCTCTATGGCCTGGCTTCTGGGTAAGAGGAAAAAAGTTATTTATTTCCTATGAATCCCACTTTTTGCTGCTAATAATGCAATTCTACATAAAATATAATATTTAAATTCAAGAAAGCATATCCCAGATTGAAAGATCTAAATTTCAAAAGCTGCACTGAATTCCCCCTGTAGAGATATGCTGTATCTATAGGTAACCACCTGCAGAATCTTTAAAGAATTTGCCTTGCTTTCTGACTCTGCTGTCACTTTATCCCTTGATTTTAGGACAATCAAGCAGTGTTGCAGCCTTCACCTGCGCAAAGAGATTTGCTCTTCGTGCAGCACAGCAAAGGTGACCCTGTGTTTCACATGCCCCCAGCCAGGGGCACTGCCAGCTGGTGGGTGCAGGGTTTGGTTCATCGCAGCACTGGGTGGGGAAGGGTGTGGAGGGGAATTAACAACTCTGGCTTTAAGTGCCGTGTATTTGGAGCTGGGGTCTCAGTTTGTGAGGAGACCTGAGTTTTGAAGTAGTGCAGGAGAAGAAAAGTGTTTGGTGTGCCTGCAGTGTGCTCTCGATGGCTGCGGTCGCTGGGGCCATCACGGGGTTGTGTCAGGTGTGTCACCGAACACCCTCAGCACCTAAGGGCACATCTGCCCAGTTCTTGCGTGCAGAATTACACAGGGGCCTTCCTGCAAATGGCACTCAAATCCCTCCCTTCCCCAAATTTGACTGGTATTGATCCATGGATGGAGTGCAGAATGAATGAATTGGATTTCTGCAGAGGTGAGACGATGCTTTGAGTCGTGCCACACATTTCCATTTTGTTTAGAAACCCAATCATAGCAGCAAACCAAACAAGAAAAGTCTCCTTGTTTTCTGAATGATGTTATTTGTTTATCTGCCAAAGTGCTTTGCATTTCCTCAGGTCACAGACCAGCCCATGTCTGGCTATGTTAATATTGTAAGAGTTAGGCAAAAGCAAAGTTTAAGAAAAATCTTTCAACTGAAAGAAATAGGATCTTAAAGTCCCAAAATAGAGTATGGAAAGGTACACATCATGTCTGGCTTCTCTTTCCCCTTGTGGCAAATGTGACTCAAAGGAGTTGGGTTTTTTCCAGCTTGATCTGTATACAGTTTGGGGGAGTTTTATTGTGAATAGGTCACCTTATAATACACAAAAATATTTCCTCCCAGAGTTTTGTATTCATAAATCTTTCTTGATCCTTGCTGTCTTGAAACTGAAATGCAGATGATTTCCTTTTCTTCATGGAAAGGAGAGTGAGAAAGAGCGAAGGCACACCTTGGTGTGGGGCTGGTGCTCCCGTGGAAGGGCTTGGAGGGAGCAGCTCTGATGAGCAGAAGAGCAACACTGAAAAACAGAGATTTTACAGCAGCTTGGTTGTTGCTAAGGGAGGAAAAAATGAATTTCAAAGTTATTCTTTTAAAAAGCATTTTAAATCTTCACTTCTCAAAGTTTGTTTAAGGATAAAATTTATTCCTCCTTTGCTTCGCCAAAGAAAAGATCGGCACTTTGGTTAAATATTAAAGAGCTGCCTGGCACGGTGGAGGTGAGTGTTTTGGACAGTGACCATCTTCAGTAGTTCGGTTTTAAGAAGAGCCATGCCTCTGAAGCACAGCTTTGCTGTGTTCTTTCGTTCTAGCTCGCAGTGAATTTGCTGTATAAAAAAGCAGCACGAGTGCTCTGTCCCTGCAGAGCAGGGTGAGCATCACTGTGCCCTGGGGCAGGTCAAGAGAACGGAGCTGTGCTAGCTTAGTGGCAAAGCTGAGTGTAAAACTCTAATTTTAAAGCTCCTGGAGTGTTTCTGTGGGCCGTTCATTTCCCTTTTTTATTCCTAAGTCATCTTGCTGCGTAGCAAGTGAAAGGTAGGTGGAAACGCTTATGGTGAATGATCACCTGTATTTAGCCCTGAAAATGTAATCAATTAGCTCAAGATTAGGATAAACCCTTTTAAATGGGGACACTTGACTCTTTTACATGTATTTTTTCTCTTTATATTTGCATTTTATAATGCTGTTCTGATTTTACAATGATGTCATCTCGCTGCATTGCCATAATACCATAAATTACAAAAAAAAAGTTATTTTCTTCCACTGACCAAGCAGCTGATTTAAAATCTGGTTCTGTCGAGGATCAGGAGGCCTTTTACTGTGTGCTTTATGCCCCTGGGCCAGCAGATAAAACAAACATTGCCATATGAACAGGGAATCAGTTCCTCTCTCCTTTGAGTCTGTATGCATTTATACAACACACATCCACAGACATGCACATTATTGAGCAACCATGAACAGTTTTGTCTTGGGAACTCATTCTGCACATGAGCAAACACCACTTAAAATTACTTTTAAAGGTGGCCAGTATTAAACCTTGTGTATGTAGCCAGCTCTGTTACAGCTGCTACTGACTGTGCTCACTGGGGGCAGATTTTATTTTGTAATTTATTATCTGTTTTCCTCCGTTTCAGTCTCCCACCCATAACTCTGGGATTTTGCTCTGCCAGGACAGAGGGTAGAGCAAAAGCTGCTTTGCTGTCACTGTAATAACCCCTCCTGTCCAAAGGATCCTCTCGTTGTTGTAGCTGGATCCACAAAGAATTACTCTGTCAGGCATGACAATAAACACACTCAGTACTTAAAAACTGCTCTTCCCCCTCACCCCTTGTGAAGACGGGATGGCTTTTGGTGATACAATGGCTTTTCACTGAAGGCCAGGAAATGCTGGATTTTGAAAGTCCCGTACGTGGGGTGAGTTTCCATGTGGCTCCCGTGCGTGGATCTGGGCTGTGGGCCTCCATGGGTCAGCAGGGGCTGATTCCTCCATCGGTGCCTGTTCCCCGCAGAGCTGTTGTTTTGGCCTCCGTTGCCTTCCATCTCCTACACGCTTTATCCGTGTCTAAATGTGCCCGCGGCTGCCGCTGCACTGATCACGTTCTTGGCCGTGCTGTGTCTCCAGCACCAGCCCTGGTGCTCCGAGCCCGGCTCCCTGCTCCTCCCCTGGCTCCCAGAGGCAGCTGCCAGGTTTGCACAGAGCCTCCTGCCCCGTTCCCTCCTCCCCATCTCCTGGGGCACCGGTGCCAGCGAGGTATCGGAGGTGTCTGGGCCGGGCTCTGCCGTTCGGTCCTGCACAGCCCCTGCCTAGGGCTTGGTGCCTTCACTGGAGCTCTTCGTGGAGCTCTTCGTGCGAGTGGAGGCTGCTCACTCGGGCCTTGGCTGGAGTGGTCTCTGGGGCACAGCCCCTGTCTTTATGTGCCTCCAAAATACGTGCTGGATGAGCAATGATAGCTCTGGAGAGGGAGTGTCGCCTGGCATTTGCCATACTGGAGGAAGGCTGCCAGCACTGCATTGATGCTGCATGTGGTCCCCTTCCAGGGGGGAATTAATCCTTCTATGCAAAGATACCTCCTGCTGACTGGTGAAAAGAAAAAAAAGGAAAAAAACCCCTGGTTTGGCCATGGATACCATTAGTTTAATCTTCCTTTTCTCTGATCTTCCAGTACTATTTGCTTTGTATGGCTTCATCAAGGTTTTGTATGTGGACAGAGTAATTGAAAACAAATTTAGCATGTCTCAGACCATAACGTTCCCTTTCAGCTAGATCCCTGGCTATGCGGTAGATAAATGTCTGGTTCTCATTTTTGGTTATGTGAGAAATTTAGAATGGTTTGATTTGTAATTTTGAACGTTAATAAAGGAGGAGAAATTTCCTTGTCTCCTGGCCTGTGGAGGCATTCTGGCTTTCTTGCAGCAAATGCTGTTTATAAAAATGTTATTTAGTACAGAAGAGTCTGTTTGTGTCCTTGAGGCCTGGAAACCCCAGGCTCTAAGGGCAACTAAGATATCCTCGTGCTGTTCAGTCCCAGACCAAAAATGCCATCTCTGCCTGTACAGGTGGTGTTTTGATGCAGTGCAAGAGGAATGGTTGAAGGCGAACCAACAACTGGGGGGAGGATGAGTTTCAAAGAGCAGCGAATCAATGCCAGATATCTACATTTATCTATTTCGATAGATAGATGTCTGCAAATCTCTTTGGTTTCCTGAAGGCATTGCAGGCCCGGTGGGTGATAGCAGATTTTTCATGTCTTGCCAGCTGCACGGGTACATGGAGAGCAAACCCCTGGGCCTGCAGATCTTCATTGGCACAGCGGATGAGCGGATCCTGAAGCCCCACGCCTTCTACCAGGTGCATCGCATCACGGGCAAAACCGTCACCACCACCAGCTACGAGAAGATCATTGGCAACACCAAAGTTCTAGAGATCCCCCTGGAACCCAAAAACAACATGAAAGCAACGTAAGTAGGTTCCTTTTTATTAGCAAAGTTGAGGTGGATTAAGTTGGCGCTGAAGTCCTTTCTCTTTGGAAAGGAGTCACTTGAAAGAATAAGGATGGTCTGGAGGGACTCCCCTTTCCAGCACGTTGGGATGATTTATGAGTGCAAGACCCTTTTTAGAAAACCAGGTACAAGCACCTGGGTGAAAGCTGCTGGAAGAGTTCCCATCCATCAGGTGACCGCGCAGGCATTTTAGCTCTGTATTCCAACTGCTGCAGCGACTGTGCTGTAATCACAGGATGGTTTGGGCTGGAAGGGACCTTAAATCCCATCCAGTGCCACCCCCTGTTATGGGCAGGGACACTTTCCGCTGTCCCAGGGTGCTCCAAGCCCTGTCCAACCTGGCCTTGGACACTTCCAGGGATGGGGCATCCAGTGTCTCACTAATAATCCATCATCTTCACAGTCAGAAGGGGTTTGTGGTGCACTCAGGAAAAGAAGACTCGAATCCCAAGTCCTTATGCTGCAGGGACACAGTGAGGAACAGGGGCAGCAGACAGAGGAAAGGTGCGGGATGCATTTTACAACATTTAATGGAATACAAAACATCTCTTCTGAGCTCAGCCAAGTGCTCTGGCCGTGAAATCTCCTCTCGCAGTAGGTTAACAGAAAAGCAAGTACAGGCACATCTTGTCTGTGTTACTCCTTCCAGTTTTATGGAGGCAGAGGGATGCAGTGGGCACCAGTCTGAAAACTTCAGGCTTGAATGTGTTCCAGGCAGCGAGAGAGTGATTGCTCTGCAGAGGGAAGAGCTGTATCTCCATCCTTCAGAGGATCCTGACAAAATTGGCAGAGCAGTTATATTTTTAAGCCCCCCTACTTCATCACAAAATCCGCATTCTTTCTTCATGTTTTTTTAGAAAATATACCTCATTCCTAACAAGGAACCCTGGAGTAATAAACCCCTGCACATATGCAAGGGCAAGGAACAGTGTGGGTGTAGGAAACGGCTTGGGGCTTACACCTCCCCAAATGTGATTTTAATTCATATCCAAAGAAGAGAAATGATGTGGTTTTAGAACTGATATCGAAGTGGGCTGGCAGTGCCTGTTTAATAGCAGTGCTCACTGCCCCCTCCGAGAACTACTGCTGAGCTTGACAAATAATTATCACATTCTCCTACACACAGGCATGTTTGCAAGGTTACACTGGACTCTGGAGAAACCAGCCTGCGCTTACACCAAATATTAAGTTGCAGTGCTGATTTAAGCAATCCTAGTCCTTTCATTGCTGCTCAGCCCCGTCCTGCTCCCTGCACGCTCCCTTTGTGCAGGGGCACAGTGAATGGGAGAACGAATATCTGCTCTGCCAGGCTCTTGCCTTGCCTGGGAACGATGTCCCAGGGCTTTGGAGGGTGACACAGCGCCCTGGGCCTGGCTGCAGAGCCCAGCTGTAGCCGTAGCACCCAGCCTGTGCAAAAGGAGGAGAGAGCAGTCTGGTTCCTGCCTCGGAGCTGAATTCCACGTGCCGGGATGGTGCGGGCACTGGGGATTCCGTAAGCAGCTGCCTCAGCTGCTGTGATTCCCCACGGAGCTGCAGGAACCTGTCTGGGCATAGGGAAAGGCTGCTGTGGAGTCCCTGCGAGCCCGGCTGTCGGGAGAGCTGCTGATGGAGGCTCTGCCCCAGGCTGGGCTCTGCCTTCTGCACTCTCGTGCTTAGCACTGGGGGAAACAAGACTTGGGGTTTTAATGCTTGGAGAGTGGCTTCTGCTGCTGCAGAGAGTGGGGAGAACTCCAGCAGCATCCCTCATGTGCTGCACGTCTGGGATTTCTTCCCCCATAGCTGCTGAAACGGGAATGTCTGGATCCTAACCAGAGCAAGTACTTAGAGCTGCTCTTAACCCAGAGGCCGAAGCAAAACGGTTTCAGCCCCCCGAGTGTCCCCTGCCCGCCGCTGCCGAGAGCAGAGGCGTGCAGCTCAGGGCTGTGTGTGTTGCAGCATCGACTGCGCGGGGATCCTGAAGCTGCGCAACGCGGACATCGAGCTGCGCAAGGGCGAGACCGACATCGGCCGCAAGAACACCCGCGTGCGCCTCGTGTTCCGCGTGCACATCCCCGAGCCCAGCGGCAGGATCGTGTCCCTGCAGGCGGCCTCCAACCCCATCGAGTGCTGTGAGTATCCCTGGCCCTGCGCCTCTCGCGCCCCGGCTCCGGGCTGGCTCCCAGGGCAAACCCCGCTCTGCTCTGCGCCGGCTGCGGCCTGTCCTGAAGGGAGCTTGGAGCGCTGGCAGCTCTTCAGGGTGCTTGGAGCTTGTGAGGACAGCAAGCTCCAAGTCTGGGGGTTTCTGCAGAGTTTATTTATCGGCGTGTTGCTGCTGGGTGCTTCTGGCTGTCGGGTGTTTCTGGGAGCAGGAGCGGTGCGGGGCTGCGTGTAGGGACACACGTGCACTGTCCCTGTTGGTGCACGAGTGTGCAAGCTGCCTGCATCCCTGGCTTTATTTTGAGCAGAGGCACAATGAGAACTTGTCATCCACAAACTGGCAGGTGGCCAAAGGTTTGAATTCAGACTGGGCCAGCTCCGAGCACTGCGGCCAGTCCTGCGTGCCAGGGGAGTGACCAGAGCCCTCTGATCTGAGCTGTGGCAGGAACACGGCTGAAATGGAGGGACAGGTGTGATTCTGAGTCTCAGGTGCATTCTGCTCACTGTCTTTTCCAGCTGTCGGTGCCAAGGGGTGCACAGCTCAGGAGGCTGAAGCAGGGAAAGCACAGGTTGCTCTGGTATTCCCCTGAGGCACAGAAGAAAAGTGGCACTTCTGATTTCTGAAGTGCAAATCCCATGAGTGTGTGAGCTCAGAAACCTGCACCTCCCACTCATTATAACGGACTGGATCCTGAGAAAGAGAGGCCTCTGATGAGGTGCCTCCTGTGTCACAGTCATTTCTGGAAGGGCTGCGCCCACTTTGCTGGTTCCTGTGCATCCTGTGATGCTTTTTGTTGGTAAATGGTGCCTTTTTGGTGGTTTGGGGATTTCACAAATATATAATGAACAGTTTTCCTCTCCCTTTGCTGAATGACTCACCCCTTTAGCAGAACCTGTCTTGCCATAAGTCATGTGAAGAAAGCCATTGAGTTTCTCATGTGTGTTTTATTTATTGAGATGCGGACTTTACTTAAATACAACTGCTTAGAATGAGAGGAGCCAGTTTTGGGTGGGAAATCAAACTGGCTAGTGAATTATTGATGGCAGCTTTTTTAAAAGCAGTACAAATGAATAACCAAGGGTGATGGATATGTATGATCTCTTGGCAATATGAGAAGGTACCAACTGTTGGAGCATTTTAGCAGCTGAGTGAAGTCTCTGGGCAGTGTGGTGGGGAAGGGACAGCAGTGGGAGTAGCCACCACCTTTGTCCATAGGAAACTGTCCCTTTGTGGGACCAGATGGCTGAAACAATAGTGGCCTCCACCCCAAACGTGTCCCTGCTGAAACAAAGGTCCATTTGCTAAAGGAAGCGCTCAATGAGGAGCTCCTTGGGTGGGGAAACTCCAGGTGTAACTCCTACACCCTCTGGGCAGGAAAACAGCGCCAGGGCAGGAGGAGGCTGGTCCCTGGGTCCCACAGGGAGCCCCACACATCACCCCCACCTGCTCGAATTCTCCTCAGGAAAAGCCAGCATGAGTTAGCCAGGCATTTCTAGGGCCCTTCCACAATGGCACATTGTGTTTGTGCCCATCACCACAGAGTGTTCAAGCAGAAATCTGGGCACTGTTTGCAGAATAAATCACGTTTTTCTGAACTGTGTGCACACACCTAATTTGCCTGTGCAGTGACTGCTGTGGCAGTGCCTTGGTTAAGATGTTGAGGCATTTATTCTGAGATGTCTTTGCGTTGATGAGTCTTAGGGGCATAAAAAAGCCCAGAGTGGAGATACCAGTATAAGTGGCTTATTGTTAGTGGGGTTTTTTTAATAATTAAAGTCTTAAAATGTTGGCTGCATAGAAGACAGCAAAGCTCCTACAAGAAAAAAATGTATTTGATCCCCAAGGAAATAAGAAAAGAAAGTTTTATTTTTGGAATAGTGGATATACAGATAGTTTGGAGAGCTATGTTAAGGACTGTGCTTTTCTGAACTCATGGAAGCAGGGTATGAAGTGATCTGGAGTAATAAGCCTAAATGGCTTAGTGTGTATGTTGCATATTTAGCACTGTTTCTGCATTTCAGTAGCACTTCCTGATCTCAGCCCAGTTCTGGGAAGATGGTTAAAAACATCAGTGGGCTCAGCCAGCATTAGTAATGCAGCCTAAATCTCACTAGAGGTGGTAACCTCAGCTTGTCGCAGACAGTCTGCACACCCAGCAGAGCTCCCAGGCAGTCCCAGGTGAGCTCAGGTGCCCTGCCAAGAAGGGGCACCGGAGCTGTGGGATGTTTTCTTCTCGTCCCACCTTCTGTGCTGCTGGGATTCTCTTTTTTCCCCTTTGTTTTCTGGTTTGTTTGGGTTTTTTCGACCCGGCTGCCTGAGGAGCCTTATCCTGAGGGACTCTCCTCAGATCCCTCCTGCCTGGTAGCAGTCGGGATGTCCCCCTGGGAAAGCCTCAGTGAGCAGCAGCGCCAGGATCACCGCCCACTTCCCTTCCCAGGGCTCCCCCTGAGCACTGTTGCTACCAACAGAGTATCCGAGTGCTCTCCTGCCCAGAAGCTGATCCCGAGGAAGTCCCACCAGTGTCAGCAGATCATTAGCTGCAGTGAAGCAAGAACTGTGAAATAGCTGCTTTTCAGAGGGCTCTTTGGTTCCACCTCATCTGTGTCACATTCAGCACTTGACAGATTTTCGGAGGGGATTTCACAGGTTCAAAGCATCATCCGGAGCAGGTTCCTCCCCAGGCAGCTGTGTGGGAGGACCGAGGGGTGATAGGTTGTTAAATGATCAGTCGTGCCTTAAAATGGACCTCAGATCCAGACAAGCCTGCGCATTCAGCAGCTTTTTTCTCCTGTTGGCTGTTGATTCATGCTGAAGCCTCTGAGGAGGCGAAGGCATTTGAAATCCCTCTGACAATTGCAGCAACAGGCCGTCACTCAGCCAGGTTTAGGAAACCACTGTCTTGTAGGTGTGATGCTGGAAAGGTGAGAAAAATCCCTTCTCCTGGTGTTGGTGCACGCTGAGTCAGTGAAATGGCAGCGAGCCCCACGGGAGACGTGCTGGGATCGGGAGCCAAGCGTCCTGCTCGGCCTGGCTCCCTGTCCCCTCCCTGCTCAGGGCTCCGTGTGTCCAGGTGTCCTCCCTGCTCAGGGCTCCGTGTGTCCAGGTGTCCTCCCTGCTCAGGGCTCCGTGTGTCCAGGTGCCCTCCCCCCTCAGGGCTCCGTGTCCAGTTGTCCTCCCTCCTCAGGGCTCCGCGTGTCCCGGTGTCCTCCCTGCCCAGGGCGCCGTGTGTCCAGGTGCCCTCCCCCCTCAGGGCTCCGTGTCCAGTTGTCCTCCCTCCTCAGGGCTCCGCGTGTCCCGGTGTCCTCCCTGCCCAGGGCGCCGTGTGTCCAGGTGTCCTCCCTGCTGCCCCGGGTCGCTGCTCTAGGCATGAAGCAGCTCGTGTGGGCGAGTTCTGGGCCAGCAGGGCTGTGGCAGGGCTGCGGCTGGCCCTGCAGGTGAGGGTCACCGAGCTCACTTGTGGCCTCCAACACAGCCACGTGGCAGAGCAGCCCTGCAGAGGTTTGACACTTGCAGACCGTTAGTTTTGAGCCATGAGGACGATTTCTGTAACATCAGTTCCGTCCCTTTGCCTTTCACCAAGAGCTGGAGCCCATTTCTCAGGGAGTAGGTGGTCTCTGGTGTTACAGAAATTGTTGTCACTGGGCTCCCTCTCCAAGGGATGGGTTTGCCGTGGTCTCTGGGAGCTCAGCCTGGGTGCCCCAACATCTGATGTTGTTTCCACTCCTCGGCTGAAGCATCCTGGAGCAGAGAAGGAGCAGGATGGGAGTCCAGGGGGGCAGGGCAGCTTGTTTTGCTCCATGCTGTCAGCAACCAAAAACTGCTGCATGAAAGGGTCTGAGTGTGAGGCTCAGGAGTGTCCTCCGCAGTGGCCCAGGTTTTATTCCAATGGTTAAACCTTCCCAAAGTCTGTCACAGTTCTTGCTTTGTAGAATCCATGCTTGCTGACCCTGAGCTGTGCTCATGAATCCCTTAAAATACAAACTTAAATTGCACTTGGCACGAGAGGAGTCTAAAATCTTGTTCTTATAATAGATGTTCCAAGGTGGTAAAAAAACAAAACAAACAAAACTTATTGCTAAAGAACCGTGTGTCCATCTAGAGGAATTTAAAATAGTTTCTATTATTGACCATGTTTTGTTCCATTAAATTGGGTCAAATTTCTTATTTCCCTTTAATCAATTTCCCTGGAAGTTTCCTTTATTTTTCTCTCCTTCTAGTAGATTTTCCCATAATATTAGACAATCTGAGCCTATGATTTGTGACACATTAATAACTGCAGAGGAAAGAGCTAGTCATGTAAAAGAATGTTGTCTTGGCAAGCCAGCGAGTGCTTTTCCTCAGCTGGGAGTTGTGCTGCTTGGAACACAGCAGCAGGCAAGAAGGAGCCCTGCTTTATTCAGATAGAAAAGCAGAAACAAATGGTCTCTTTGCTCTTGGGAGATACCTATTTGCGAGTTTAACCATAACCATGATTATTGTGGGAGTATCATGGTTTCCAGTTGAATTAAATGAATTTTTTCCTCCTTTCATTTCAACTTCAAGGCAGTCACACAGTTGGCTGCAAGTACAGCTGACAGAAAAACTGGTGCTCTCTCTGAAGAGAACATCTTCTCTCTCAAAGCACAGAATGTAAAAGCTAATTCTGACAACATTTGCCACTTTGAACGTGCAACAAAAATATTTCAGTCTTTACCGTCTGAGTGAGAGCAAAGGGAAATGCCTGCCCCTTCTGCAGGCTGCCAGCCTTGCTCCAGGGGTAAACTCCTCTTTACTTCTTGTCTTTGCCGTGCTGCTGGTGGTGAAAGCAAACACCCCAGCGCAGCACACAGAGCATGGGTTGCTGAGCAGAATTCAGCGGAGCAGATCCCCTCCACAAGGGATTAAAGGGAAATGCTGTGCATACCCACAGAGATGACTGACAGCGAAGTGAACCCAGGCCATGGTTTTCCTGTCATTAATCACACACTGGCTTGGTGAGCTGGCTGCAGTTCATAGAAAGTATCACACTTATCTGCCACGGCTGCCATCGGGGCTTGTCACTCCCCCTTTGCGAGGACATCGTAAATTATGTGCTGAGGAGGAGGTGGAGAAAAGCTCTCTATTTTTGGTGCTTTTTGCTTGGATGGCTCTGCACAAACTGCTGATTAAGTCTTGCTGGCAGCAAATTAGAAACTGTTGTCAGTCATACTGTGTTCTTCTTCAGAGTGTTTAGACCACATTTGCAAGGTTTCCCTGCGAGGGCTGGAAATTTGCTTTATTTACTTGATTCTTAAGTCTTGCACTGGTCCATGCTCCTACCAGGAGGTAAATTATCCCATCTGTCTGATCAGAAATTTGCTTATCTCTAGGGTGTCTTGCTGATGTCTCCCTGGCTGCTGGAGATGTCTCCTGCCCTTGGTCCTCCCCTGGCTGCCCAGCCTTTGTCTTTCCTCCCACTGCAGAGCTCGGGATGCTTCAGGGAGTGATGGAAGGGATCAAAGGCTCCCACAGCATTAATGAGTTGGATAAGTGTTGAGCACAGCAGCTCTGCTCCTATCAATCCTACCACAGGCAGCTCGTGGTAAATAAACCCAGTGTGACAGCAGAATGAAATATTTACTTTGGCTCATTGAGGTTTGCACTGAGGTGGAAGAATTAATCCCATAACAAATTACACCTCTGCTATTGCTTCCAGGGCTCAGGGGATTTGTTAGCAGCAGGCATCCAGCTCTATCTGCTCTTCTCAAACCCAACAGGAATCAGTGGCTGGATCAAGAGCCTTTGGGGTTTGGAAAGACGAGTCAGGGCTGGTGAGTCCCCGCTCGAAGGCTTCCAGCAAGCTGGTGTGAACTGGGGCTGCCCTGGGCAGGGTAAGGACGGAGGGGTCCAAAGAGGGACCTCAATATTAGTTCTGGAGAGGCCACTGCACTGGGGTGCAAGTTGTGACCCCACCCCTCTGACACAGCCACAGTTTTTGGTTTACTTGCCTTGTGAGTTACTCAGAGGTAGCAGTGGCCTTGTCCTCACCGAGCTGCACGTGAGGCTCAGTCCTGCTCCTCCCGATCAGGTGGCACAGGGGTAAGATCTCTCTGGTCTCTCATTGTCAGCAGTGGGGACAAGAGGTGTCCTAAGATCTGGAGTCAGTGCTGCAGGCGTTGGAGAGAGTGTGGAAGGGCTTCACTCTGGCAGGAGTTCATCACAGAACTACAGAATGTCTTGGCTTGGAAGGGGCCTTAAAGCTCACCCAGTCCCACCCCTGCCATGGCAGGGACACCTTCCACTAGAGCAGGTTGCTCCAGCTGAGATTGTCCCTTGTCACCTCCCAGCAGCAATGGGTGACGCTCTCATGGGGGAGGTTGGGAGCTGCTACAGACCTCTCCAGGTAATCAATTTTATCAAAATACCCCTTTTTCCCCCTAAAAGCCAAATCTCTCTGCTGCAAAAGGAGAGTTCTGGATACCGTGGGCAGATGGGGAAGCCAGACCCACCTTTGCCTGCCTTGGCACAGTTCCTCGTGGCCAGCCTGCAGCTCGTGCATCCCGTGTGAGGTGTTCAGCCTGCTGGCCAGAGATTTAGGCCATCCTCGCCTTTTCTCCAGCTGCTGGCATAGGCGGGGGGCTAAAGGCTGGAGAGTGGGGTGCAGGGAGCCTGGGTGGGCTGTGGGCAGCAGGGGCTGCTCCCTGCAGGCTGAGCTCACTGGAGGTGGTGCAGGGCTCTCAGACAGTGGCTCCCTTTCTGTCTTGTGTCACTGCATGCATTGTGTTTCTTGGCACCACGAATCCATGACATCTTGATTTGCAAACAGTCAAATAAAATAGAAAAATAATGTCCCCTGTTAATAGGTTGACACACTGCTTCAGGCCAAGCGTGAGTATTTCTATAGCATTTGCTTTGCTGCCTTATGTCAGTAACTGTTGCTATTGAAAGTAAACACCCCAACTGGTTAAATCAACAGTGTTTTGTTTATTCAAAGCTCATAAACTCCAGTAGCTGTAGGTCACTTTATGAAGTGCCAACCCCTGGGGGAAGAGAAGGAATAGTGTGAAATTATTGCATGCAGTCCACCCATCATGAGCCTTAGAGGAAGGGGATTTATTAGCAATTAATATTTCTTGCAGAGGAAAAAAAAATAATCCTATTGAGGCAGCTCCACACTGAACCTTCAACCTCTGTACTGGTGGAAATGGGGAAGGGGGTGAAGCCTTTTTACAGGCTTGGGTGAAAAAAAGAGACCTTGGAAAATGAAAAGTGGCCGGTTTTTTTATTATTAGAAAAGGATTGCAAACCACTCAAAGGGAGGAGAAGAATTCAGGCAAACCAGGGCGGGGGAAACCCTTCAGTGTGGTATCTGCACTGGGGAGCTGAGCTGGAGCTCTTCCAAGTGGGATTGTTCTGCAGCACATCTGAAGCACGTGAGGTTTGCACACCTCCACCTGGCCCAGGGCAAGCACAGTTCTGGGGATGCCCAAAGTCATGCCAGGTGCAGCAGCTCCAAACGTAATTGAGACAGGTCAGAGTCACTTCCAGGCTAAAATTTGTTCTTCCTCATCCCGAAAAAGCCTTGGGAGCCACTGATCATTGGGATGTCAGGTACCAAGCTCTCTATTAACACAATGAAATTGTCAAGAGTTGTAGGCTAATCTGGAATTTTGGTGACTCAGGATGCTTCGGAAGTGAAATTTGGTGATTGAATAGGAATAAAGAGTATCCAGGGCAATGCTTAAATACTTAATGTTTTCTCTTGACTGTTGTAGACATGCTTTTTGATGATTGCTATTTACTCTTAAGCCTTTGAGGCTACAGACCCGTCTTTGTGATAAATCCAATTATGAACTCATCAAAAATGTTAGTATTTTGGGAAAGAAATTAATTCTACAGCTATGTGAAAGAAATTAGCAGCTTCTTTGAAAATAATCTGAATATATATTCTTAACTGGCAATATATTAGCCCAGATGTTGTTATATACCTGAAAAGAGCAACGAGTCCTAAGGTAGTTTGAAATAGATTTCAAAAATGCCTCTCAAATTGCATGAGAAAGTTACAACTATTGAATTACCTGTAATAAGAGCAAAATCTCTGTCTCGTGGCTGAAGCGTTCAGCTGAGCTAGAAAAGTTGCTATGAAAAGTTTAACGCTTGAATTTTCTCACCAAATATTCCAACATTTCCTCCGGGTGACGAGAGAATTTGGTCTTTGCGAGGGCTGCGGAGTGGCAGGGCAGTGCCAGCTCAGGTGCGGCAGTGCCAGCTCAGGTCAGGCTGTGCAGCCTGGCCGGTGCGAGTGCGGCGCTGGCCCCGGGGGGCGGGTGCCAGCCGAGGTGGCGCGGGGCGCGGAGAGGCGGGGCAGTGCCAGCGCAGGTGCGGCGGGGCCAGCTCAGGTCAGGCTGTGCAGCCTGGCCGGTGCGAGTGCGGCGCTGGCCCCGGGGGGCGGGTGCCAGCCGAGGTGGCGCGGGGCGCGGAGAGGCGGGGCAGTGCCAGCGCAGGTGCGGCGGGGCCAGCTCAGGTCAGGCTGTGCAGCCTGGCCGGTGCGAGTGCGGCGCTGGCCCCGGGGGGCGGGTGCCAGCCGAGGTGGCGCGGGGCGCGGAGAGGCGGGGCAGTGCCAGCGCAGGTGCGGCGGGGCCAGCTCAGGTCAGGCTGTGCAGCCTGGCCGGTGCGAGTGCGGCGCTGGCCCCGGGGGGCGGGTGCCAGCCGAGGTGGCGCGGGGCGCGGAGAGGCGGGGCAGTGCCAGCGCAGGTGCGGCGGGGCCAGCTCAGGTCAGGCAGCCCAGCCCGGCCAGTGCGTGAGCGGTGCCAGCTCCGGTGCGGCGGTGCCAGCTCCGGCGCAGCAGTGCCAGCCCAGGTCCCGCGGTGCCAGCTCNGAGCGGTGCCAGCTCAGGTGCGGCAGTGCCAGCTCAGGTCAGGCTGCCCAGCCCGGCCGGTGCGTGAGCGGTGCCAGCTCAGGTGCGGCGGTGCCAGCTCAGGCGCAGCAGTGCCAGCTCAGGTCCAGCCCGGCCGGTGCGTGAGCGGTGCCAGCACTGAGCACGCAGCGTCGCGTTCCCTTGCCTCTGCCTCGGCGGCCAGCCGCGTTCAGTGGAGACACGAGCACTCGGGGTCTCTGTCAGGGAGAGCTAAAATCCAGCCAAGGCAGCTGGGAAAGAGATGAGCGGGATCCTCCGGAGGCCCTTGCAGTTGGGCTGGGTGAATCTGGAGGAGTCTGAGTGCGGGTCATGAACTCGCAGTTCACCAGCCCCAAGCTGCTGCCCACCTGGTCTGGTCACAGGGAAGCTCCTGATATTTTCCAGCTGTCTGTGTTGTAGGGAACAGTTCTCACATCTTCACTTTCTTCAGCTCCCGCTGCCTGATAGGGAACAGTTGGGATGGCTCTGCAGGGATGGTGAGCAGGGCTCTCCAAAGCTTTTCTGACCATGCAAAAGGCTGTTTTAATGGGATCAGAGGAAAGTAGGTGGAGAGATGGTGCTGTCCTGGTTTTCTGGCTGGGGAAAGAGAGAATAACTTGCTAAAGTCACGCTCCAAATTTGCAGCCAAGAACAGTAAAGACCTTAGAAATCCTTGATGACGTCCGTGTCCATCTGGATCCCACCCTACCTTTTCTTCCCTTGCCTTTTATAACCAGACTCAGTCTGCGACACAGGGCCCTGCTCCTCAGATGTTCAGGCTTCTGCAGAATGTGCTTGGGAAAACCCTGGGCTGCAGCAGTCCCGGCGTGACCCCTCCTGATCACAGCAGGGGCTTCGTGGCTGCAGCTCCTGCGAGCCCAAGGCTCGGTGCCCGCGCTTGGGGACGGAGATGGAGCTGTTGTTGGCAACCCCCTGTGCCAGGCCCTGTCCTGTGGGAGGCAGTGGGATTTTGGAGAAGAGGCTCATTATTTTTTTTCCCCTCTGAAGGAATTCAGCATTATTCAGTGGAATCCTCTGTGCAGGTGGAATTTTTGGGCTCTAGGGCTGTAGTGTGCCTGCACTTGAAAATCTGGCCGTTTACTTGGAAACAGGCATGGGCAAGTTTCAGCTCATTCATCCAAGCTGTCCTTTCTCAAGGACAAGGAGCAGGGCCAGCGCAGCTGAACCGCTGCAGCCAACTCCTGAATGTTTCCAAATAAAATGCCTTGAGTAAGTTTATTTTTCCCTCTCAGACCTAAATTTAGCACCCTGGAGAAGCTGCTTTGGCAGTCAGCGGATGGTAACGATGACAAGATCGATCTGTGGATAGTTCTGGGAAGATTTGGAAAGTCCTGGTAAAACAGAGTTGGTTTCATTCATGTTTGCAATTTGTCCACAGCCCAAAGGTCTGCTCATGAGCTTCCAATGGTTGAAAGACAAGACATTGACAGCTGCCTGGTTTATGGAGGACAACAGATGATCCTCACTGGACAGAATTTCACAGCAGAGTCCAAGGTGGTGTTCACAGAAAAAACATCAGGTAAGGCAGGTTTTTCCTAACTTTCCATAATGGGATAAGGCAAGTCTCTAGTGCCAGATCTCGTCATAAGATTTGTGCTTATGATTACTCGAGTGAGTAATCCCATTCAAGTTCATGTAAGTAAAACCATGTGAGCAAAATTCGACTTGGGTGCAACTGTTTGTGTTGTTGCTTCACAAGAATCCAGGCACTGGGAATCAGCAGGGACAGGATATGTTATCAAAGAAAGGAGAGGAGCACTACATGTTCCTCTGTGTTGTTCAGTCTCATGTTTAGTGAAGGCTACTGTAGAGATCACCATTGAAATGAACATTTTTTATTGATGTGAACTACAGGCAAAGATTGTGTTTTCTCCCCTTTAGTTATCTCTGGAGAAAAAACATACATAATGGTGTCTTTTTTTAGAAAATTATTTTTATGCACATAATGAGATATGAGAATACATCCTTTCTCCTTCCATATTTTTCATTGTAAACTTTGTGTTCCCTTTGTGCTGTTAAGAAAACGTGTTGTGTGGAAGTTTTATGTTGGTGAACGGAAGTAGAGGCGCCTTAAGTGATACATCCAGTGGCTCACAAGGGGTTTAAGAGATTGCATTGCCCAAGTGAGCAGCATGTGCATGATCTACGGGGCAATGCCACTGGACAAAAGTGAGAATCGAGCCAAAAATGAATGTACATTCATGAATGCACATGGGCATCAGCTGGTGACGTGGGGGGAAAAAGCACTCTGTGAGTGCCAGCTCCTTCCCACAGCAGCAGCAGCAGCAAGCCAGACTGTTTCTGCAGGTGTGAAAGGCACTGAAGCACTGTGGAGGCTCAGATGAGCCTGTGCAGTCAGAGGAATTCTTTTGGCACACTCTGCTTCCTTCCAAGCCCATGTATGAATTCCTTCCCACTGTGCTGCCACTGTTCCACCGTGTCAGCTCTTCGGGAGGGCACACGGGAGCACCTTGGCAGCCCGCAGTGGTACCTGCCCCAGGAACGTCTGCAGGGCCCACGGGAGATGGCCCACTCAGAGGAGGTAGCTCTCGATGCCATTTCGAGGAAACATCCCAACGCCCTGCCCCTGTTTCCTTATAAGAGCAGAGAAGGCTCTGGCTGCAAGAGATGTTAGAAAGTAAAAAAGAATGACAACATTTTCCACACTAAATCTAAAGCTTTTCTTCGCTGCTGGGGAAACTGCAGGGTTTTTTTCTTCTTTTTTTACCTCCTGCTAGGGGAGAGACAGGACTTATCCCAGAGGCAGTGCCCAGTCTGGAGCAGGGATTTGCTTGCTGGTGTTCCATATCCTGCCTCCCTCCCAGCCCTCGGCCTCTGCAGGCAGTCTCAGTCTGCTGGACTCTGAATAAATGATTGGCAGAAGGGGAATTTAGAGGATGGGAGGTCCAGAGTCAAATCCTTGGGCTGAATCAGAAGTCTGTGTGGTTTGCAGTGGGTTATCTGGGGGACTCTCTGCTGAGTGGTTCTCTGTGCATTCCGTAATGCAGCAGCACCTCTTACAGAGGTGCCCTGAAGTGCTTTTAAATGAAGATTCCTGTATTTAATAGGTAAATCCTAGGGTGAGGAAGGTTAAGAAGCTGAGCTGGATGTGCAGATCATGCGTGGGCTGAGTGCAGCAAAGGTTAATGAGTGTCCCAGCTCACCTGAAAATCAGGATCTTGTGCTCCTGAGACCTTCAGCCTCCCTGATATGCACTGCAGAGAATTCTAAGTGTCTCTGCCATGTCTGCTCTTAGCTGCCATTGCCTTGGGCTGCGTGAGCCCAGAGCAGGGAGCCCAGCTGTGCAGCCCCGGGTGTCGACTCGAGCAGTGCCTGGCTGAAGGAGCAGCAGCTCGCCCACGGTTCCCCTGCCTCGCACAGCCCACGCAGAAGGTGCTGATGAGCTGCTGAGGGGCAGAGTAAGCCACAAGCACCGTCCTGGGGGTGGATGGCAGCACAGCTCTGCCTGGCCCCAGCTGCAGCGGGCTGCGTCTCTTCCAGAGCGCGACGCTGCCCCGGAGCCTGTGAAACAATCACACCTTTGTCGAGGCAGGAAGATGCAGCAAGCTCGCAGGGGAAGCTTGGTTTGCTTAGAGTTTCATTTTAACAGCTCACAAGCCTTGTCTGTGCTTGCAAGTGGGGCTGAATTTCCCACTTTTGCCACCAGTTTTAGCTGTGCTGGTGACAGGAAGGGTGAGAGCGGCGGTGTAGGTACCCATCCCACAGCCTTTGGCACGCCATGCTCCACAGAGCTCCTTGGCTTGCGTGTCCAGGGCTTAAGGTGAGAGTAGCAAGGCTCTTTTTTCCCCAGACAACCTTTGTGCAAGGATCTTTGTGCAGCCAGACCTTCTCCTGGTAATTGTTCCATAGGCTCCAAACTCTGGCTGCCCCTGGGAATCTGGGTGAAGCTGGCGCTGGGAAGGCGTCAGTCACTGCTTTACAAAACTGAGGAAGCTGCTGTTTGGGATCACAATTGTAAATTAGGTTTCATCCCTCAGGGGAACACTCAGAACCTCTTTCCGTTTCCTCTGGATCTTGTTGGCAGCTCTTCACCCACCACTAGCAACGCAGAGGAATGTGGAACTGGTCACATTTGTGACAAAAATACGTGTCTCTGTGAGCAGTAATGAACAGGTTTTATTTGTCTTTTCACAGAGCTGCAGATAAGTAGATTTTTCCACAGAAATACCTGGAAAATGAGGACAATTCCCTGAATTGAGGGGGATGTCATTGTGAAAGTGAGTGTCCCGTGTCACGCGAGCCGCAGGCGGTGGCAGGGAGCTCGCTGGGGACAGGGCTGGGACAGGCTCAGCCTCGGCTCACGACAGGAAATGGCAGCAGGAAATGGAGTGAAGGGGCTGGAGCTCGGTGCTCGGAGGGGATAAAGTACTTGTGTTTGAAATGCTGAGGCATAAATAGCATTAATTTTCTTAATGCTAAAGTTTATCAATATGCAGACCTTAGAGTTTTGAGTTCTTTCTAAGGTTATCTCTTGCCGATGCAAGATCATAAAATGCAGCTGCTGTAAGCCAGGGGAACTCATGAATTCCCTAAGCCCAGCACACAAAAGCAGAGTTTGGCTGAAGGAGTTTGAAGATCTGAAATTGGAGACACATTAACTGAGCCCAGCTAAATTAAAGAAGGTCAGGGGAAGCAACTAGACTGGACTGTATTCTTTTAATTTTGATCTGGAAGAGAGAGCTTGAAAAGCAGTCTTGGAGCTATCAAGGACTTGGAATATGGTGAAGGTCAAGGGTGTTAGTGTTTGGTTGGGGCCCAGATCTTACAGTGCAGTTATAAAAAGAAGAGATTTGGAATTCCCCCTTTTATTTATTTTAATTGTCATGTAATAATTTGCAAGTCAGATGCTGGTTGCATTGTGTTTACTCCCATTTGTGTACTGGTTACTGCTGCTCTGCTGTCAGCGATAGAGGAGGTTCGTGTTTCTCTGGGAGAAAAGTGCAAATGGACTGTGATTTCCCCTGCCAAACTCTTCTGGTGGCCACATGGACACCGTGAATCATCGCTAGGACAATGTGGGTGGTGGAGGAACAACCCAAACAGAACGTCCATCCTTGGAGTGGCTCCACCACAAATCTCCGGGCTGGGCCGGGCAGGCTGAGGAGAGGAGGTGCTGCCTGTGCCCTTTGAGCTGGCACAGCTGCCAGGCCCCCAGGTGGGGACGTTCAAGGTAAATCTGTCCGGCCCTGGAGTCCAGCCGTGGTGCCTGAACGTGCTCAGATGTGTCCTGGTCGCAGGAGAGCTCAGCCCGGGCAGGACCCGCCCGTGGTGTTCAGCGTGCGGGCGCTGGGTTGAGCTTTTGTCTGCACGGCGCCCAAAAGGCGCAGCCCGCAGCCTGGACGCGGCCTGGAGTGTGTGCCGGGGCTGCAGCAGCCCGGAGTCCTGCGGGACACCCCGCCCGAGGACAGCGGGGTGGCATGCTGGCAGCTGTAACGGGAGGGGAGGGTGCTGGTTTGGTGATGGGATCCTGCTCCTGGTGGGAGAGGTGAAAGGCAGTTCCAGCACTGCCTACGGCAGCGTTCCCCTTTTCTGCTGTGTCAGTTCCTCACCCTGCTCCAAACAGGGAGCTAAATCCCTTTTTGTAGTCTGACAGTTTCATGAATGATCCAAAAAACTCCTGGAGAGTGCAGAAAATAGCAAACTATTTTCAGCAATTAACTCTGTGAACTTAATAATGCAACATTAATGATGCAGTTTTCTCAGGCAAATTCAAGATAAAATAGACAAAAAGCTTTTTAAAAAACTTTCAGTATTTTCCGTGGTTCATTCAAAAGAGATCTTTGCTACTTGAACAAAAAAACAACTTTAAATATTGAATGTGAGGGCTGAGCTCCAGTCACTTACTGGTTTTCTAAATTAATGAACTTAAGCTTGAAGAACTGAGAGGAATGGGACTTACCTTCGGATTAGGCTCCTAACTCAGTCACAGATGCCATTCACCACTGAGCATGAATTAATTGTAGGTTTAAAAGGCATCTTATCCTGATATAAAATCCCAGAATCTGGGGAAGAAAACTGCTGTTGGGATTTTTTAATGGGAAAGGACAGGGAGAAACAGCACAAATATCTGGGAATAGTTACAGAGTTAGCAATACTGAGAGTGGTACTGTAATCTTAAATGGTTCAACTTGTTTGCAATGTGTGAGGTTGTACAGAAAGTACATGAAATACATTGGTTATCTTGCTGTTTTCCTGCTGGTTTTGAAAGAGCACGTTCCCTGCTCCGTGCAGTCCGTGGCTGGGGGCCAGCACGTAAAGCTGGATGCAAATCCCCTCCTCCCTGAACCTGCAGAAGGCTGGGATGAGCTGGAGGAGTCAGTCACAGATGTCTTTGGGAGCCCCACCTGGCTTTTGCATCAGCTGGAGCTGCTCACCTTGCAGGGCCAGGTCCCCTCAGGTCTGCCTGGGGGATCCCACTCCAGAGGTGTCACAGTGGGGCCGTCAGGGAGGTGCTGTCCTCTTGGAGAGTCTGCTTTGTGTGTTCTTTCTGCACGAAGCAGATCCCACCGTGTGTGAACACTGAGGAGTAACGAGCATTAATCAGGAGGATTGGTTTGCCTGGTTCTGCTGTGCAAATTAGAAAGTTTCGGGGTTAAAGGGGCACCTTCTGCTTTTCCTTGCTGCTATAGCTGCTGAGAGCCAGCAGACCTTTCTCCCCAAAGGTTTCCCCCTGGCTGGAATGTGCTGCCTGCCCCAGGTGTTCTCGTAATCCCAGGGGGTGATCGTCCGAGCGGGGATCCCAGAAAAACACTGCAAAACAGGAAAAAATCTAAGGCTCACACAGAAAAATGCAGGAGAGTGTGGCTGCAGGAACAGAGTTGCCATAGCTGTTAGAGACTCAGCGAGACAGGGTGGAATCCAGTGTTTTGGAAGGTTTCCCCGTATGACACAAGATTTTGGAATTTTACAGCTGGTAAATCCTTATTAACACAGGCAGCCACTACTGGCCTGGATTCCCTGGCTCACTGTTTACTATGGGGGCGCCTGATGGAAGAGTGCCTGGTCCTGATTATTCAGCTTAATTGTTTAGGGAGAATATTAACAAATAATAATAATTCTTGGCATAAACAAAAGGGAGAGAGACAGGCTCCCATCACCTGTTGACAGAAAATTGATCATGAAGAAAGCTGGCATGGGGAGTGGAATTCCCTGTTCTCCCACTTAGTCATCGCATCCTGGTGTGACTCATTTTATTACATGGAGGTTCCCAGTGGTTTTATTTTGAGAGAAGCTTTTGTTTAATAATTTATACACACACACACAAACACACTTATAATCTTAAAAAAACAACAAATCTATTCTGATGAATTGGCATAAGGAATCGTTTGGAAGAGCTCTAGAATGAAATACTCTTCCTGCTGCTTCACTGTTCAACTACTGTATTTATGTTTTATTTTAATGTGAATTGAATTCCTCAACAATAGATGGGGAGAAATCTCCTCTAGACTTGTTCTCACTGTGCAAAATGTCAGATTTGGGGCTGGGCTGGCTGGTGGATGACTAATCCATTGCCCTTTTACCTCCCAGACCTTGCCTTGTATCTCTGGCCTTGGTGACTCAAACTTCTGTCCTCAGTGCAATGAAGGCACTGGCCTCTGCTCATAACAAACAGAGCTCCATTAGCTGCAGTGGGCAGTCTTGCTTCAGGAAGAAAAAGAAATCCATGAAAGCAAAGCCCAGGAAAAAATTCAATAGTTCTACTTTTTGTGAGTTTTAAATACATTCATGCTGTGTTTGCCGTAAAGTTTGAAAGTTATTTTGAAGTAAGAGCTTAGAAGGAGACAGCTGCTCAGGACCAGATGCTGAGCAACCTTGTGCTGACTTGGAGCAGAGTAACTTCCCAGCTGAAACCAGAATTTGTCCCTGAATTTGTCTGGAATTTGTCCAGAGTAGCAGAGACTCTGAGTAAGCGTTCTCCGTAAGGTTTCTGCTTCCCAGAGTGGTTTTGTCCTACTGGAAACCATTCACTGCTCTTCCCTTTGTTCTTGGGGTGGCTCTAAAACCCCTTCTGTTCTCCAGAGACGTCTGTCATCTGCTGATAAAAGCTGGCAGAGATAATTGTTGTGCTTTTTTGGAAGCCCTTCCAAGAAGCACTGAATGGGGATAATTCACGGCAGGCACAGGGGGAGCTGTGCAGGAATGAGCAGGCAGAGCCCTGCCCCTCTGGTCACCAGGCTGCTTTTCTTTGGGGAGCCTGTAACAGGTTGTTCATTAAGTAATTTGTGTAATGCTTGACTGAAAAGCAATGTACGTTTGCAGCCCTAAAATCACATGCAGGCGTGGAATCCCATACAGAATCAGCACAATAGTATATTTAGTCTTCAGCTGCAGAGAACTGCAAAGAACATTTCCTGAGCCTCTCAGTCCATCAGTCATGCTTGTTCAAATAAAGCAGTGAGTTTGTTTCTCTGCTAGTCACTGACCCCAAAGTCATGAGTAAGGGATCCTGAATAATGTGTAAAGGCTGTAACCGGTTCAGAAAACCTTTAATTGGCTAATTAAAAAAAGTCCTATAAGGGGCTGCAGAGAATCACCAAAAATGTTCCTAATGCAGACTGACGTTTTGATTTCCCTGAGTTTGAAGCAAGACTCTTGGTATGATCGCAGTTTGAGTTAGAAAGGGTAGAATTACTTTCTTCCAACAACTCATTCATTCCTCCAAAGAGTGCTGACACAATCAGATCTCTCATCGGGGTTTAATGCTAAGTCTCATAGCCCTGAAGCAGCACAAAAATCTCTATTTCCTGAACATTTCACTGACCTGTGGTGTTAAAGACTTGCCAACTAAGACAAACCATTAAATGAGCAGGGAACCACAACAGTAAAAATACTGCATGAGGCAGCCATGGCTGGTAAGACCTCAGGGTCTACATCCAAGAATATTTTATCATCTTGAGTGCAACTGCTGCCCTTTCCAGCGGCAGGGATTGGATTCCCTGTGGTGGAGGTACAGTTTGAAAGGCACCACACACATGGCCCCAGCACTGGATTCCTGAGTGATCTTTTGCAGTTTTCTGTCCTGTCCGCTGTTGAAGCAGGTTTAATTATATGCAATAAGCAGCTATCTGCACTTGTAGACTTTAGATTAAATTATTAATCAAGCTGGGGTTTAATCTTCTCGGTTTCCAAGCAGGAGCCGTTCGTCCCGTTCGTGGCATGACAGGATTGCAGGGTGATTAAGGCCAGAAGGGACCTCTGGAGGGTGAGCACAACCTCCTGCTCGAAGCTAAACCCACCCCTGGTGCCCAGGCAGCTCCTGGGTTCCAGGGAGGGCCCTTCAGTGTGACAGGTTTTGTACTGGGGGCTGTGCTCCACTCTCACATCAGCATTAGGATTTTTAGCACACCCTTACAGTAAGAATCCCATTTTTGCTGAGGAGTTTATCCAATCATCCGCTTTCATTTCCTCCTTAAAAAATTTGCATTTGTGCACATTCTAAGGGCGATAAATGTGTTGACAGCTTGGTGCAGGTTTTCTCTATTCAGAATTTCTTGAAACAATCCCGAGACTTCTCAGTTTATTCCTCCTGCTCTCCACTAGCTCCCAGAGCATGCATAATCGAGAGTTTTCTTTTCATTACCAGGAAAAAGAATAGGTTAGAGAGAGACTTCTGAATGCAGTTGTATTTTTCGTTTTCCTCACAGCCTCCCCCATCCTTGTGCCAAAAGCTCCCCATAATGTGCATATCCAGAGCGGCTGGAGGAAAAGCAAATATTGATTGTCTCGAGCTAAAGTGAAGCAGTGAGACAGATGGAGCCACATCATCATATTTAAGCATAAAGGTCAGGGAGTGAACTGCAGAGTGGTTAAATTCAACAGGGCTTCAGTGTTCAAAGAACAGGGATTGCTGCTGCTGACAGATTCGTTAGAAACCTGTTTATCTGCCACAAATACATCCAAATATATCCAAATATATCCAAACAGAAGCATCTATCATTGTTGGAATGATAACCCCCAGTACATTTATTTCTTGTTTGCTTATTCTCATTCTTACTTTTGACCCGCACAGACTTTGGACTCAGCCTGAACATCCTTTGATTTTTATGGTTGGCTTCATTAGCTTTTAGTGCAATTTCAGTGGCTCAGTTACTAAATCAAATCCCCTGTGGTTGTGGTTGCATGTGTTCCACAGGCTTCTCAAATGTGGCAGATGACTTGGAGGCCCGTTTCTACTTTAGTTTATGCATTTTGGACCAACAAATCCTCTTGATTTCCACCTTCTTTGTGAAGTTAGTGCTGTTGTATCTGCACAGACTGTTTGAATTTAGCGGTACAGAAACAAAGATGAAAACATTCTGCCTGGAGCAAAACCAGTGTCAAATATTCCTGCTTGGCTGTCCTTGTCGTCAGGACAGCTTCATATGGCATTGCTGAGACAGCTCTGATGTGTGTCTCTATCAGAGCTCTTACTTTGTGACATATTTTCTTCTTTCCTTTCCCTCCTCTTTTCCTCAGAGAGCTCTAAAAAATTATCCTTCAGAGTTTTTTAGGAGTGTGGGGAGGTTCCTTAACACACATTGTGGTGGTTTCTTTTTGCAGACTTCACCTAGAAGAGGAATCTCCCAGTGAGCATTTAGTGCCTTGTCATCAGATAAGGCTTTGCTGGGTTGACCCCCCAGTATTTTGGCTTCCCCCTTCCCTGTTTCTGTCTCAGCAGCAGCAAGGAGTTGGCTGCATTAACAGGGGTATAGATTGAATGTAGCAGTGGCCAAAGTGAGTGCTTCTGTTAAATGACATTAAATAATGGAATATTTTCCACGCCTTTGCAGCAGTCCCTTGGGATGTGCTGGCTCCAGTGACAGCTTTGCTGAGGCCACCCCAGCCCCAGCAGCCGCTCAGCCCCACGGTAGAAAAGACAACTGACTCACAGGAGGGAACTTACCACTAACCAAAAAAGAGAGAAACCTCGGAGTTGTTCAGCGTTCCCTGCGTGCAGCAGGGTGTGAGCAGGGCAGCAGGAGCAGCTGGAAGCCTGGGATCTCCTGATGGAGCCCCACTTCCAGCTGCTCCTCGGCCGCCTCCTTTGCCCAGGGAAGGTTCGGGCTGAGGGAGCCCAGGCAGGGCTGGATGCCCCACCAGCAGCCCCGGGAGCCCACCCGAGGGACGGAGGGAGGGAGGGATGTGGGCCGTGATCCCCAGGAAAAGCTGCCTCTCCCCGGTGTGGGGGAGCCCGGCAGGGTGTCCCAGGTGTGGGATGCTGGGCAGGTGAGGTTCTGTCCCCTGGGAAGGAGCCTGGGCTGGGGGCCCGCGGAGCTGGGGCACGCAGGGACCCGGGGCTGCGTCCTGGCCACGGAGCCCAGCTGGGGCAGAGGCTGCCTGCGGAGCCCGGCACATCTGTCAGCTCATTGTCTGGACCCAGCGCAGAACAAAGAGCACAACAACAGAAAAAATGCAAAATGCATTTAAAAATACTCTTTCATTTCCCTTTTTGCCAGAAGCAGAAGTGCTTAAATAACAGAGGACAAAAGCAGCTCTTGCAGAACTTCCAAGAGTTGGGAAAAATAAAAAGCCCTGTGAGAAGGACTGGGTGTAGGAGATTTTCCCCCTTGTCCTGCCCAGTCTGGGGAACCCCCAAAGCAGGCAGAGCTGCTCCCCCTAAAGCAACCAGCAGCCTCCTGGCTGCAGCATTCCCAGTCCCATCAGGTCCTTGGGATATCTGTCCCCTGGCCCATTTAAAAGCAAGCTTTCAGAAGGCTATGAGGCAATTCTTTTCCTCCCATCAGTATTTTTCTTCTTGGCTAAAAGGCTTAATGGAATACAAAAATCAAAAGGGTAAAGATGAAAATCTAAAAAAAAAAAAAAAGAAAGAAAGCATTGCAAAAAATGTTTCTAGATTTAAGGAATATTCGTAACCAGATGAAGCACCCAGTCTGCATGTGAATGTCCTGTCACTACTGATACACTCTCACAGCCCAGGGGTTACTGTGGTGGTATTCCATACGAGGGGATCAAATTTTATTCTCCTCTCTAAATACAATTTTGTGTAACTCAGAGTGGAGGCGAGCTGCATGGGTGTAACTAAGGGCAGAAGAGCTTGCAGTGGTTCGGGGCAGGGGCTGTCACACATGCAGTGGAGTGCTTTTGCACCGAGTGCAGTGAATATTTGGTGCTTTACCATGACTTTAGGGCTGTCAGTGGCATTCTCTAGGAAGCCATGTGGCCTTGGCTTAAAGCAGCAGAAAGTCTGCTGAGCTGCTGACCCAGCGTGACCATTAACAAGGTACCTGACCTTCTGATGCCCTCCGTCAGTCAGGCTGGCTGAACTCAGGCCTGGTAAAAAGCAGGTGTTGCACCTGTGCTAAATATTTCATCCTTCAGTTTGGCTAATTTCTACACAAACATTCAATTTTAATATGTATGTAAGCTCTTTCCTGGCGAGAGAAGTGTTCGATGATGTGTTTGAATGAAATGCTGTTGCTTTTGGTCAGGACTGGGAAGGTGCTTGAAATTAAGTCCATTTTGAGAGCTTTGCTAACTTGATGCCCTTGATTTGTGTCTTTTGTTTTTTTTTTAAATAAGTTCTGGGATATAATAAAAACCACAGTGAGGTTAACATTGTGATATTCTTCTAGATGGGCAGCAGATCTGGGAAATGGAGGCAACAGTGGACAAAGATAAGAGCCAGCCTGTAAGTATGCAAAGCGCTGGGTGTGCTCTCCTGCAGCTTCTGTGCAGCCAGTCGCGTTCGAGGGGGAGCTTCCACAGAGCATCTCAGAAGCAGAAGGAGCAGCAGTGCCATGCGCAGCGAATGTCAAATGCTGCAGCAGCGCTTGTGCTGCAGAAGGAAGCGATTCATGCAGCAGCAGCAGCCCCGGCACGCGGAGTCGCTGCCGGGCTTGGTTCCGCAGGCGGCGCGGTGCCGGCCCAGGCTCTGCCGGCCGGGGTTTGTCCTGCGCGACTTCGGACGAGCACTGGGGCAGCGGGGCCTGGCTGTGGATAGGTAAAAAGCCTACAGAATAATTGAGTAGTTCTGACAAAAAGAGGGAGTTCTGCAGTGCCCGCTCGTTTATCAAGCACTGTGGGATTAGCAGTACTTCTGCAGTTATCACCATTCCATGTGTTTTATTTGTAGCTGAGACTTGTCTCTCCAAGTTCAGGACAACACCAAGTTCTAGAGGGATACAGTCCATAGAAACCAACTTGCCCGTACCAAAAATCTTCTGGTCTTTCACCATCTGCCCTTTTTTCTCATACCCTTGTTTATAGGCATGAATAGGGAGATTCCTCTTGTTAAGCCTGGAGGTGCAGCAAGGGGAGCTGCACACGAAAATCCCTGCTCAGCCTCCGTTGGTAATTCCTTGTTGTCCCTTGATTATTTCAGAGCATGCTTTTTGTGGAGGTACCCGAGTACCGGAACAAGCACATCCGCACGGCCGTGAAGGTGAATTTCTACGTCATCAATGGCAAAAGAAAAAGAAGCCAACCCCAGCATTTCACCTATCACCCAGGTAATTCTCAAGGACAGAGCCACTTGTTGCCTAATTCTCATTGATTTTTCTGCTCTGTTGTTTCCTTGCTGTGTTTTGAGGATCTAAATGTTGCTAATTTAATTCAGCTCGGCACTCAACACCTGCGTGGTTTAAAGGATGCCTGTGATTTATGGTCAGGAATTTCCATCAGTTTGGGGTGGCAGTTATCTCAGTTACCTTGGCAATGGGCTGATGCTGTTCCATTCACTTGATGGAAGTTTGCCAAGAGCCTCAGTGGGAACAGGCTCAGTGTGGGACATGATGTGACCCTCTGAAAACCATGAGTGTTGCCTTCTCTGACGTGTCCAGCAATAAGAAAACATCAGATCTGGGAAAGGGCTTGGGATGGAGGAAGGCAGGCAATATGTATTCTTCAGAATGAGGCTAGTTGAGAAAAATATAAATGCTTTTCTGATGTTCTTCCTCTGGGGGATTGGTGAGCCATGTCACAATAAATGCAACAGGATTACTAATGAGATTCCCAGAATTTCTCAGCTTTGGCTGGGAGAAGAATATTGTGAGAAAATCAGAGTATTGTGTTTGTGGAAACCAGAAAGCATAAAGTAACAGCACCAGATTTTATGCAAGCTTCAAATGATGTCTTAATTTGACTTGCCTCTAAGGAGAGGCAGACATTCATTCAGACTCTTATTTTGGTTTCCTCCAGCCTGAAAATCTCTGGTCCTCTTCCCAAATTTATGAACTCTCTAGGGTATCACCAATGAGAAGGGTTTGTACAGTTGCTAAATTGTTCTGCTCTGGCATAGAAGCACACTTCTATCTCGATACAATCCTAAAATAGACCACTTAGGAGAAGGAATCTTTACTTCCAAAAATGAATTTTGCATGACCACTGTATGGTTTCCATTGTATGGTGTTTCTGTAGTGAGTTTTGGGGAAGATTTGACCAAAAAAATCTTTGGGAATGTAGAGGACCATCGTTTACCCCACCAAGATTCACACAGCTCTAACTAAATCATGGTCTTTTAAATGGTGGTGCCAGACAGGTCTTCAGCTCTCAGCACTGAGGAGACTTTGTGCAGCAGAGACAGAAGCTCTAAAACAGTTCAACTCTGCCTTTGGTCGCTTGTTAAATGTTTGACAGGAAGATAGGGAGTTGTTTATATCCTGGGATTTCTACTGATTCAGTCTCCTTTGAGATGGAAGTACTACATGAAACACCTATCTATGACTTCTTATTTTGAATGTGTTCCAGAATGGCCCTTAAATGAATTAAAATAAGAGCTGAAGTGTTGAATTTTTCGATTTTAGCGATTTGTGGTGCCTCAGTACCGTAAAGATTTTTCAAGAACCTCTTAGCACAGAGTGCTTTGAAGAATCTTTGCCGTGGTTGCATGTGGGTGTTTTGTTAAATTCAGTGCTTGTGACATATGAATTTACACGCAGAAATCTTGTAAAAGGCTTAAATCTCTTATTACTTGAAGGAAAACCTCTCTGTTTCTCCTCAGCTCGTTACGAATAATGTCCTTTGCATGCTTTATTCTAGTACCATCAATCAAAACAGAGCCCATTGATGACTATGATCCAGCCCTAATCTGCAATACAGTACACAGTGCTCTGGGGACAGTAACACAGCCTTACTATTCACAGCACACAATGGCCACCGAGTCCCCTTCCTGCCTCGTGGCCACTATGGCTCCTTGCCAGCAGCTGCGCTCAGGCCTCTCCTCTCCCGACTCGCGGTACCACCAGCAGAACCCAGCTGTGATTTACCAAAGGAGCAAGAGCCTGAGCCCCAGCCAGCTGGGCTACCAGCAACCCAACCTGATGGCCGCACCAGTTGCCATTTCAGATGCCCACAGGTCCGTGCTGGTGCACGCTGGCTCTCCAGCCCAAACGTCAGCCGTGCTGCACCACTCCCCGGGCCACCAGCAGTCTTCTCCTGTGATCCACTACTCTCCAACCAACCAGCAGCTGAGGTGTGGAAGCCACCAGGAATTCCAGCACATCATGTGCTGTGAAAATTTCACCTCCAACGTGTCGAGATCCAGCCAGCCGCAGGCGGGCCAGGCCCAGAGGCTGAGCCCCGGTTCATACCCCACTGTGATCCAGCAGCAGGCGGCCCCCGGCCAGCGGGCAGCCAAGAATGGGCCACCAGGGAGTGACCAGAAGGAGGTGCTGCCAGCAGGAGTGACCATCAAGCAGGAGCAGAACCTGGACCAGGCGTACCTGGATGACGGTAAGTGCTGTGCTTCTCTCACGGGCCGGTTTGTTGGAGGGAGGGGACAGGTTTAGAGTTCTCAATCCTCCTGTTCCTCGGCGTGGCCTCCTTTGATGGGTGTGGACATTTGCTGTGCCTTCAGGCTGGATTTGGGTCTTTCATTAGGTGCATTTTTGGTAGATGGCAAAGCACTTTGGCCACTCATCCAGAGAAAGCCTCTGCTTGCTCCGTGCCACGGGCTCAGCTGCCAGGTTGAGCTGGTCCCATTTTGTCTCCATTTGCCAAAGGTTCCATCGCCAGTTTGGAAAATGGCGGATCTGAAATGAAACACACTTCTTAATTATTTTATTATATTTTTCATATCAGGGCAAAGTCCACTTTGTAAAATGCTCTTGTACATTTTGTACCAAAAAAAAAGCCCATTGAGCAATCTATCAAGGCCTGTACTGAATGGGGTAGTGCTGCAGGCAAAACCATTGCAGATGTTCTAGATGAACAGTGGGACATTGATAAGTGAAACAATGCTGTTCCTTTGTTGTGAGCCAGCTGATTTAGCCTTTAGGAATGAACATAAGTTAGAGTAAAGCTTTCTTTGAACACATCCTGCTTATTCTTAGGTAGGCAGCTATTGGCAGTCTGGTTGATTGGTTCTTTTACTAAAGCACGTTCCTGGCAGGACGAAATCAATGCAAAATTAATAGTGCAGCCGGACACTGCAATCACAGAGAGCAGCAGCAAACCCAGCACTGATTTTAGTGGGAGCAGAGTGAGGCTGCTGGATGTATTGCTGCAAATACAGGATGTTCTTGTGCAGGAAGTACAGACCTGGTTGTCACGTACGGTAACTCTGCTCTCCTCTCAGTCCAGGCAACTGCAGGCTTGATCTCCTGGATGTGCACCAGGATGTGCTCTGAGCACCCATTGGTTTGGGATTTTGACTACACTGACTCACCTGGAGTTGTGAAACTGTGCCTGTGAAAGTTTTACTTTCCTCAGCTTGGGTCCTGAGTGCTCTGTGTCATGTGCAGCCTTCACTGCTGGGTTTGTGGGCAGAGTTTGGATGGTTTCCTCTGTCAGCTGTGTTTGCAGAGTGGTTGATGCAGCTTCGGTGCCATCGCAGTAAAGTCTGGAGAGTTTTTACTGGTTCCCTTCTCTGAGCAGGAGATTTAGGAGTCTTAAATTTAACTTGGGAGATTCACTTTCCATTTGGGGATTTGGGCATGATAACAAAGCAAGAGAATCTTTCTAGCAGGATAACTAAACACTGTAGTTTAGGGTAATTTTAATATGAGAAGCTGAGAGATTCTTCCACATTTCTAAACATACTTGGTACACATCTTGTAAAAGAAAGAAAAAAGAAAGACTCTTGAAGTAAAAGCTAACTTCAAAGTCTAGCCAAAGTCCACTTAAAAGAACTCCCAAGGTGGACTGCAAAATTAATTTCCCTGAGTTTTGAATCAGGCCAGTGACACCCAACTGCAGCACAGCTCACCAAGGATGCACTCAACCTCCCTGCTAAGAGGAGCCATTAGGCAGAACAGCAGCAATTAATAATGAAATTCCAGGCTTCTTCTTGGCTGACTGGGTCATCTTGAATTGATTTCAGCTAGAGGTTAATTTATCAATCATGCCACCCGAATCAGGCCAGGCAAGATGGGTCACATGCAGTCTCTTTCCTGACCTCAGTGAGTTTACATCAGCTGGAAGTGTGACTTGGAGAACTGTGATTTACTTTTGGGCTTTGCAAAGCATTTCATTCTGAAATGTTCAGGACTTCAGTTGAAAAGCCACATTGTTTGCTGCTGGGGAGAAGTGACTCAGAACATAACAAAAGCCATGTTTTTCCTGACTAGAAAGTTTGGTTTTGTGCTTTATAGTATTAAAAGAAAGCAAACCCAAAGGATTATGGAGGCTTTGCCCTCAAATCCCTTTTATCCAGAAAGCTCTTCTGAGATAAAGTGAGCTGTTAGGTCTTGCTGTGATTTTCACGGACAGACACTGAGCTGGTGCTTCCAGGCGGGCTTGGCATGAGCCAAGTGCTGCTGCTGCTGCTGCACAGCCTCTTGGGCAATCACTGCTGGTGTCTCTCGCTTCCCTTCGCTCTTCCTCCCTTCCCCCATCTTCCTCCTCCCTCTTCCTTGTTCTCCTTTCTCCAGGGTTCTGCTGACAGTCCAGCTTTCGTGCCTTTGCTGTTGTGGCCTCCTCTCATCAGCTCTTGCCTCCACGGTTAGCACACAGCCCTGCTGTTCTGGGCTTGTTTCTATTCCGAGCTTCGCCGCAAACTTCTTGAGTGACCTGGACGTGCCCCACGCTGTCGGTTCCTCATTCCTGGAGCTGGTGCCTCTCACAGTGGGCGTGCTGAGAGTGCTTGGGCTGGCCTGGGAGTGACCAGAGCAGAACATCCCATAGCTGACACCATTGTTACTTCTCTTCACCTCTCTCAGCTTCCTGATGTCACTGCTGGCAGGACCCCTCATTATTTTCTTCTCTTCCCTGCTGTAAAAATATGTCATTTGTCCTTCTTCCTGAGACCATGGTTTGGTTTTGCTCAGAGCCTTCACTGCTCCACAGGGCACAAAATACTGGGAATTCTGCACACTTAAGCTGTCCACCTCTGCCTGGAAAAGATAAGAGCTGTTCCCCCCTCTGCAGGAGGATTCCAGGCCTGTGGGCTCTCGAGGCTGAGTGCAGCCTGGGCCTCAAGGCAGGTGATGGCAAGGATGTACCCACCTTCTCAAGAGGGTTTTGCCATGTGCCAGGAGCTCTCTGTGCCGAGCTGCACAGCTGGTCCCATCCACAGCCCCTTGGTGACAACTTCGGCAGATCTGTGGCTGGTTTCTGACCGTGCTGCAGATGTACAGAGCTGCCACTCGCTCTCCTGGAAGGAGACATTGGCTCCTCTTGCTGGGGCAGCCTCAGAGGCGAGGTGCCCAGCCCAGCCTGTGCTGCCCTCTTGCAGCTTCCCAGCCTTCCCCTCCCGGACAGAACTACAAAACAGGGTTACAGGAAGGAAGGCTTCACCGTCCAGTCAGAGAGGGGGGATTTGGATATGCACCCATCAGGGACTGATGCGAGTTCGGCATTGCCACACGTGACTGCCTTCATATACATACTCCTCCATATTTCTCTGTAAAATAAATACACATCTGTAACTTTTTGATATCAAATAGCGTGAAGAATCCCCAGAGGAGGAGGCTGTTCATGAAAAATTGACAGGGAAACCTTTGTTACACACCTCTGCCCCACAGATTCATTGCTGTTGGAATTACTTTGGGAGTGACAGTATCCTGAGTGTCAGGAGATCCTTCAGGATGCATCAGGTGTCCAGGCTGGTGCTGGCAAGCAGTGATCAGCTTCAAATGCAAGTGAAAGCCAGAGGGTGACAGAGTGATAAGCTCGTTTCAGCCGAGGCCTTAATATTATTCATAACCAAACCGCCCACAATGGTAAAAGTTACCTAAACCACATAAATATGTTGACAAATAGAACTTCGTTCCTCCAGCACCCTCAGAGCAGTGAGATTAACTCTTTAAAACAAAAAATGCAGTTCAAAATGTAGTTCTTTGCAGCACTGTCTGCAATCCCCTGGAGGGGCAGGATGGAGAGGGGGTGGCCGGGGCTGGGGGCACTGACTGTGCTCCTCCCGCAGAGCCAGGGGGCTCCTGTGCAGCCCTGGGGGAGCAGCTCAGCTGCCGTGGGCCAGTTCCCCATCTGGGACACAGGCACAGATCGTGGCTGTGTAGCTCGAGTGTAATCAGCCTGCCTGCCTTAGATTGAGATCTTTTCGGTTTGGCTGTCAGGCTGAACTTTGCAAGGAAAAATTATTGTCATTATTCAAATAGTAACTGTCTAACCACATCTGACACTCTGAAGTGTCTGCTGGATACAGCAGCTCTAAATTATTTTTGGTGCACAGTAATGTCTTTTGGGGAGGAGAAGAGCAAGGCAGATGCTGTGTAGTGGTTTATCAGGCTGCTGATCAGCGGAGATGTTTTATAGTGAGCTCAGGTGTTTCGCAGAAAGCTTCAGACACGTCAGACATTTCTTTAGAAAGTGGCTGTGCAGGATGTGCAGTGTGGTCCTTGCACATCACCCAGCACTTCAGCTCACCTCCACGACAGGCTGTGTGTTCATTTGTGCAGTTCTGCTCATCCAGCACCACTCAGAGTGTGCTACATCCCTACATTTCCGTTGTGTGTTCTTTCATCCAACAACAAGAAAATCCTCAGTCTGTCCCCGTGGTACCATGAAATGAAATGCAAATCCCTTCTTTCCTTCACGTTCAGGAGGAAGCTTTCTTTCCTGGGCAGCTCCGTTCTGCTCGGGCAGGGAGTACCTCCAGGACGCCCTGGCGCTCCTGGGGCTGTCAGAGCCCAGAGCGCTGCTCCAGGACGGAGCTCCTTCCTGCCGGGGGTCCCGGGGCTGTGGCTGCATGTGGCACGTCCTGAGCTCCTGCTGGCCCTGCCCAGCCCTGCCCGGGCATGGAGGGGTGGCACGGAGCCGGCTCTGGCAGCTCCTGCCAGCTGGGGCTTCCAGTGGCAAACCCTCCGAGCGCTGGAGCTGCGCTGGCAGGGCCAGGGCTCCTGCCTGGCTGCAGAGCAGACAAGCTGCTTTTCTCTCCGAACACTGTCTTCAGCCCATCCACAGGCAGCACAGAAGATGGTGGCTTTAGGGGCATATTTCAGGTTGGTTTGTAGTTATTTTCGTCTTGTGTCCATGCACAGAGTTAAATAGCAGGACGGGGCAGAGGGGAAATGTTCTTGTTTCCTGGCATTTTAGACAGGAGTGAATTTGAATCCTACAAATGGGCTGGCCGTTCAGTTTCGAGCAACAATTTTCATCTAAAGAAGCCGTGCTCTGTTTTTAATTAGAACTACTTTTCAGAGGTGTGGTCACTTCTGCTCAGGCAGAGTTTGACTAAGAGTGAAGCCTGTATGTTCTCCAAAATATTTCGCTCAAACACTCTAGCAAATCTATGTATTCATCAGACTCATTCCTGAGGCTCTGACTCACAGTATTACAGATTTTCTGTTCTCTGCTGGGACCTTGCAGCACTCCCTGGGTACACTGCAGCTTTATTTTTGGATCACTGCTCTTGTGGGTTTGTGTTGTGTTAGGATCTGCGTGCCCCCGTCCTGTGTCAGAGTCTTGCTTTTCTAGAGGCAATATAAAACGAGAACAACAAGGTGGTTCTGCTCCCAAAACCCTGCAGTCTGTTGGCAGGAAGCAGAAAAATCAGTCTATTAGGAGGAAGGTCTGGGCTGAGTCTGAGCTTGGTCTTTCAGCAAAGTATTTAACTTCCCTGTACTTCAGTTTACCGTTATTAAAAAGTATCTTATCCTTCTCTCTTCTACAGTTAAGCATTAATTAATTCATGCTAGTAGCACACACCTGGATTCTCAGAAAAAACCCTACACTTGCACACCTGAATAAGAACTAAATATTTGTATAGTTATGGCAGGCTCCATCTGATCTCCTTCACCTCTAGAAACAATTCACTGTTAAAAAGTTCAGACAAATCCAGCCCCATTTGAAGAGTGCCCTTTCCCCAGCAGCCTTTCTGAGCAGCTGCCTCAAAGCATGCAAACGAAAACAAAGCGAGAAAAAGAAAAACCCATACATCCCAGATCAGCAGTAGAGGAAGGAAGAAAATGAATCGAGTGATTAAAACCATAGTTCCTCTGGCACCTCTTTGTTCTGGAGCTCAGGACTCTCTAATTGGTGCAGTAAGTGCCCACAGGCAAGCTGTGTCACAAAGCGTTTCCTGTGCCGAGAACATGCAGAGCCCATTAGGAGCCCAGAGCTGCACTGAGGGGCGGTGGGCACTGCTGCCTCCTCCCTGGGCAGGGTCCCACCAGGGCCTGCTGCCCCAGGTCACTAAACCCCAGCTCCAGGGGTTTGGGGTGGAAGGCACGTCCCCGTTTGAAGGCTGGCTGTTATCAGCTGGAAGGTTTCGGGAGGCATCAAGCAATTTTCAATGATAGTTTTGAAACACTGGCAAAGAGTTACTTGAAAAAAAGAACTTGTTCGTGCAGTTGGGGATTGAAAGCTTCTAAACCACAATAAAGTCCTTTCCCAGACTTGCTGTCCATTTGCTCCAAGCTCATGGCATTCCTTAGACAGTCTGAATCACAGGCAGCAGACAGCTCTTACAAAGGAGACCATAGACACCCATCTGTTGGGAGACATCTGCCAAAATAGACCATACATTTACTTTTATTCCTTCAATCCACTTTCAATTTAAAGGGATAATAACAATAACATTTTTCACTCCAGTGACACTATTCATCCAGTGCAGAGAAATGGTAATGAATTGAAATTATTCCACGGCAGAAAGAGGCAGACAGGCTTTTCCCCAGCTCTCACAGATGCATGAAGCAGGATCAGAGCTTTTGAGGGCCTTGGCTCCAGCTGATGCAAAAAGCCAGGGATAAAACTGTGACTTTCCTGGGGAATCCAGACTTCCAGGTCCCCCCAGGTGTGCAGGAGCTGGTGCAGCACTGGCTGTGCTGTAGGTGATTAAAACATGTTGCACTAAAGGGAGGGATCGGCAGAGCCCCTCTCCTTATTCTGCCTTTCCACAGGCTCCCTCCTTTCGTGCTGTACCTATCAAAGAAATGTGGGTGCTTCCCAGCAGTGGACGTTGATGGCTGGCAGGTCGCTGTCACTGGGGTCAGGTCTGCCAGAAACATTCTCCTTTCCTGGGCGAAGTCTGGAGGCAGAGCAAAGCTGTTGTGTGAGCAAGTGCAGGGTGTGAGGAAAAGGGATCAGCGATCCTCCTACAAGCTGGCAGTGACACTAGGTGCTTTACATGGAAATTCTTTCGGTTCAGTCAAAATCATAGCTCTTTTGACAACAGTTTTTAAAAATGGGAACTTTGGTGATGAGAAATGTGCGGCTAGAAAATGGTTTATAACAAAACTGTGCAAAGCACGAAAGGAGATTAACTCATTCTAGTGCTAGATTCTCCATTTTGTGTTGAACCAGAGAACCTCGAACAGGACTTGTTTTACACTCCAGCAGCTCACCACAGAACTGTGCTGGTTAAGGTGGTCAGGGCTTTTTTAATTTTATTTTGCTAACACAGCTATTATGGTAAAAACCCTTGTAGAGGCACAGCTCTACAGTGTAAAAACCCTGGAATCAGCACGGCTCGGGCCAAGTCGGGGAAGCAGCAGCAGCTCTTTCACTGGAGGCTTTTGCCCTGGGGTGGCTGTGCACGGGCAGGGGTTTGTGCCAGCAGTGCCAGTGCTGCTCAGCTGGGGTAGCTGACAGCATGAATGTGAGCACGAGCACAAGGGGTGGTAGAAGGGATTTTCCCATGGCAGTAATTGCACGAGCTCAGGCTGCTCGCTTGGTCTGCTGGCCACCTCAAAACGAGTCCCAGTGATTCCCAGCAAATGTGATGGAATGAGCTGGATTCATTTCCAGGAACAGGCTTTGCTGAGGGGGGTTGTACCTGCAGCAAGGTGTGTATTTGCCCTCACAAACAGGGAGAGGGATAAAATCCTTTCAGCTCCCCTTTAGAATGAACATGATGTAATTGAATTTAGTGAACTGGCTCACATCCACGTGGCAGCTCGAGGCTTTGGCTAATTCTTTGCAATTTCATTGCAGTTCTTGGAATATTAATAGCAATTTAAGAGTTTCTGTGCAGGTGACTGCAGCAGAATAGAGTTATTTTTTTCTCAGTGGTCTTTTCAGGTCCGATCTAAGAAAAGACAAAGCATTAAAAATACCAACCTGGATGTTTTGGGCTTTCAAAATCCAGGCAGACAAAAATGATGCAACTTTAGGGGCGGGAGGTCGATTGCATGAATTAAAAACCAGCCTCATGATTGTTGGAGGCCTGGCTCGTGAGCCCTGAACGCCTGGGTTTGGCATTGCTGCTCCTCACAGTTTCATTGGGTACAAATTGGGTTAATATTAGGGCTGTGCAGAGGGGGGGAAAGGGTCTTTTCTCCCCTTAAAGCTCAATGTAATAGTTGGGAGGATTCAGCTCCTCCTTCAATGGCTCTTGAAAAGGCAACTTGAGTCCTTTTTGAGCTGCGCTTTGAAATGTTGGGAGCAGCTGCACAGAGCCTTGCTGCTCAGAAAAGTTTGGAAAACATCTGCACATTTCTTTAACTGTTGTGAAATAAAATGCCTGGCAAGAATAACCATCTTAAAGATCTACAATCTTTTTATGGTGCAAACTGAAAGGCAGTTATAAGGTCTTCTACTCTAGAAAAATGCCTGGATTTTCAGAGTTTTTTGCACAAGGAGAACTTTCTCAGCTCAGGTCACGTCCTGCCAGGCAGCAGGGATAGTTGGTGGAGGACTTTTTGTCTGTACAGACCTTTTGTCTCACAAGAATGAAGACCTAGAATTGATTAGCTTAAAATCCATTTTTCTTCCACTTATTTTTCATCGTTTGTTATAAATAATAATATAATTATTTATTTATAATTAACATATAGAAATGAAATAAAATAATTTATAATCAGTATTTATTTCTAAATCTCTGGCCATTTTTAAGTTTAAAAGATGAGGATGAATCATCTGGATTTCCCATCTGAGTTAGTTTTCTTACGAGAACTCAGAGCAGTGAGAGCTGCTTTTCTGCCCAGCAGAAGCTGGTGTGGCCTTACACTGCCCAACCATTTTACAGCTGTTTTCTCCCCGGTTCCAAGAGACTTCAGCGCCCAGATTTGGATGCAGTGAGCTCTCAGAGGCATTTTTAAAGCCGGCTGGACAAATGTACAAAAGACAATCCTGCACTGGCTACGGGAGGTGCTCGCTGACCTAACAGGTCATTGCAGCTTCTCTGATGTGAAAAACAAGCGGCACATCCGTGGCTGTGCCAGTGGGAGAGTCAGGGATGGGGCAAGAGCAAATACTTGGAGACCATAAAACTCCCTTCAGCACATTAGCTCCTGGTTTGGATTTTCAGTCAGGTGCTGGCTTTCACATTCTTTCTCACTCTGTAATACAACTTCTTCTGTGTTTACCAAGAAGAAACCTAAAATGTATAAACAATGCAGTTGTGTCTGAATCATCATTCCAAGTTCCCCGTGCTTCAATTTTGCAAGCACAGGAATCTGGGCATACATCCAGCTGGGAATTTCACAGATGACTCCTCGCTCTAAGAGGGGTCTGCACAAAAACCTGAAATCCAAGTACTCCCAACTTTGCAGGCATTCATATTCTCCAATTTATGTGCACATCTCCAAGGGATGCTGCAGTCTGTTTGGAATTAAAACTCTGATCTCTCCAAATTTGCATATCTAATGGTCTGCAAATGACTTTGAAAACTTGGTCTTGAGTTGGATTTAACTAGTGCTAGGTCTAAAAGAGTTAAATCTTCAACTACTGTTAACTGGAGTGAAACCACTGAGGATCAAAGGGCTTCACCATGAGCAGCTCTTGTTGACCCCGTGAGAAACAAGGCTCACACTCCCCACCTTCCTACAGGTTCTCCTAACCCACACAGTTCCCCTTTTAATCAAGCCGTGTCCTTTTGTGGATTTTTAATTTGGAAACTTTGCACTCTGAAATATAAAGTAAACTCTGCCTTCAGCTGAACAAACACTATGTCTTTAGAGTGAGATTGCAATGCAAACTAGATGTAGTGAGAAAAGGATTGACTTCTGCCGGTGGATGTTGGAGTGATAGGCTTGCACCCGAGGGGGAATTCTTCCAGGTGTGCAAGTAGAGGTCAGAGGGGGCTGGCTCTTGCTCCCACCCAGCCGTGTTGGGCTGGCTGGGGCCGTGGGCGTTGGGAGGGGCTGGGTGTGCACCAGACACTGTGCTCTGCGTGACCAGAGCCTGAGACCCTGCACAAACAGCGGGGTGATGTCACTGCACGGTGCCAGCAGCGTGCTCCTTTCGCAGAGCTCTCAACGTGCAAGGAGTAACTTGGGCCAGGGCAAAAGCAGCAGTAAATTAGAGGAGTGTGAGTTTGCAGTCATTCCCTCTGATCAGCTCTGCCAGGGGAGTCTAGTCACAGATTCCCAAACTATGGTGTGGTTTGGTTTGGTTTGGTTTGATTTCTTAATGGTGAATGACTTCATCACTCGTGAATGAATCGAGTCAAATGTAGGACAGATAGTGAGACACATGAATGACTCCTATGACATTTGCAATGTCTCGATGGGTGCTGGTTTATTTAGGTGGTTTCTCAGTTTCTTTGGAAAGAGTGAGAATGACTAAAAGAAGGGGGAACCACTTCATAAGTATGGGGGTCAGTGGTGAAAGTATTGACAGTTAAACCTCCCTGGGTTCAACATCTGTCATTATGAGCAGCACAGCGTCAGTTATTTGGTAAGATCTCAGTTCCAGGAGACTCCACAGCCACAGGGCCAGAGGCCTGGGCGATGTAGCAGACATTGCATTGCCTTTGTGGTCAGATACCTCCCAGTGCTGGGTCTTCATCAGCCCCTTGTGGGCTTCCAGCTCTCCCCGGAGGCAGCAGAGCTGTTCTCCTGAAGTGTCCCTGGAGGTCCCCCTTCGAAAGGCACCTGCCCTCAGCTGCTCTCTGGGGCTGTGGTGCCTCCGTGGTGCCTCTGCCCTCCAGGGAAGGGGCACTGCCGGGGGCACTCAGCGCAGCCGAGGCCTTTCTGGAGGTCAGTGGTCACCAGCCTAGGAACCTGTGTTTAGGCAAGTGCCCCAGTTCCAGTCACTGCAGATGAAGTCATCGTAATTTTGTACAGATTGATGTTTGCAAAGGCTGGAAACAGTCTGGACACACCAGGCATCGGGCAGATCCAGGCTTAAACCAGAACTGAGGTAAATTGGAGGGGAACTTTTAGCAGCTGCACTTTTGAGTTACATTTTGGGTTGTGTATCTTTTTCCTTAAAATTGCATTACGTTTTCTCTTATCTGATTCCTTCTGCACCCTTGTTCATTTGCTTTGAGTTGGGTGCTGTCTCCTTCCTCAGAAAGCTGTCCAAGATTCCAGCATCTAAGGTTCCAGCAGGTAGGCCCTAAGAGAAATTTTCAGCTAGGGAGGCTGGGTTACGCAAGGGCTCTTCTGAGATCATCCTGTAGCTTCATAACCTCAAGTAATTTAGTGGTCTTGTAAGATATGTTTCCTTTTTTAAAAAAAAAGCCACTGATTTTTATACAATTTTTTCTTCAGGACAATTTTTATAGGCTTTTATTAAAACACAAAACTAGTGCTATGTCTCTTTTAGGAATAAGTATCTCTGGCCCTTTGTTTTATACTTGCTTACATTTCATAGCTCTCCCCATCTTCAAAGCTAATGCAAATTTTTGATCAAGATTACAACTTCCCAGAATTTCAGGCTGTTCAGGTAACAGTCTTGGTTTAGATGCAGCACTAAATGCTCCTGCACTCTGTCATGCACAGACACATCTCTGCTTTCAGAACGCGCTGCTGAGCACCGGTGTGTCTGCAGGGGCTGGAAGGAGCCTCTCCCACGGGGGACATTCCGGTGCAGCCCTCGGGGCCGGTACCCTGGCAGATAATGTAGCCCTTAATCCCAGTCAGACTGCAGTATTTCCTTGATTTCAGCAGTCTGTGTGAATAGAACAAGCCATTCATTTCCTCGCACGCTGGCAGCTGGGGTTTGCTGCCCACGTGGATGCACTGCCCGAGCTCAGCCTGGCAGGGTCGGAGCGTGCAGGATGAGGGCTCAGCAAAGGGCAGCCTCCCCCAGCCCCTCGGTGCCACAGAGCAGAGCCTCTCAGGGGTCTCCCTCCTCGAGCCACCGCGGCGCTCAGATGCCCCGGTTATCTGGGGAGTCCCTGGCCGTGGCACCGAGGCAAAAATGCTTTGGCAGACCAATAAGTGAGGAAATTCATTTTCTTGTCTTTCGAAAACAGCGTGGCCATCACGCCTGGTCAGATCGAATTTGTTATGATAGCAAAACAAGTTCTATGGAAACCATTGTGAGCCCTGAGTGAGGCTGCCCAGGAGAGTTGGGGAAAGCCGCTTTTGTTTGTTGTGCTTGGCATCGTTCTGCTCTGGATGAAGATGCTTTAATTTTGTGGGGAGACCCAAGAGAGCATTCCTCTTTTTCCATACCAGAAAGCCTTCCAAGCTGGCATAAGCGTCCCCTCTTTCCAGCTGCTCCTTTCCAAACACACTGTGCCTCCTAAAGATAGTCTTTACAGTGGCTGGGGCTGGTGGAAAACATGAAGCCTGCATGGATTAGCACAGGAATTCATTTGGGCTGACGAACTGGGTTTCCCTCTATAAACAGCAGTAGTGTTTTCATCCTCTGGACAGCACAGCCAGCTTCACGTCCTCCTGCTCCTCGCCCGGCCCCCCCGCCTCGTCCAGCCCAGCCGTGCTGAGAGCACAGCAAGGCCTCTTGTGGGGGATGGAAACAGCACGTGTTCAACGAGGTGTTTGCAGCTATCTCCCCTCTCAGACAGGCTTTTTCCAACCCTTAGCAGAGGTGGTGGGGTTATTTTGGTGGGGTTTTTTTTCCCAGTTTATTTTTCTTTCCAGGTAAAAGGGAAATTAAAGTAGTCCCTTCTCCCTGGCTTAGTGACCTTACAAGCAGCCCACACGATGTATTTTCTTTCCTACTTTGTTTAATTTTAAGTACAACGTGCTTATCATCTGCAGGAGTTGGGGATTCTCTAGAGAGGATTTTGCCTCCCTTTTCCCCCCAGGGCCCTGCATGGCATCACGGCCTCCAGGGCCATCCTGCCCCTGCCAGGGAAGCACCCCCAGCACAGCACTGCTCCAAATACTCTTTCCTATCACTTACCCTTTCTTTTATAGCTTACTTAGGAAATATAATGATGAGGGGTTATTAATCACCCCACATTGTTCCCATGGTTGTTCAGGAGGTGGAAGATGTGAAGGCCAATTACGTGATCAGGCTGCATGTAGTGGTGGTTTGTGTTTAGCTGACTGTTCAGTGGTGGATGATTTTATCCATGTCCCTGAGTAACTGAGCATGGAATTGGAGTTGTTGTGGATAAAAATGGGGGATTTGGGATTCAGCTGACAAATGGAAGAATTGTTTAGGTAGTAAAGCTCCGTCCCTTAACTTTACCTGATCACCATGTTTTCACATATATAACCCACACCCCGTTAAAATTTGTTCCTTGGAAATAAGTCTCAGCAAGCCCCCACCTCCTCATAACAGTGCAGTCTTTCCTGTCCTTTCAAGGCACTCTGATCCAGCCTGTCCTGTTTCTAAATCATAGATAACATTGATTTTTCCCATCACAAGATGGGATTTTAGAAAACCCAACTGCAAAAAAGCAGAAAACTGGGAAGTGGATAGCAGTGCCATAGCGGTTTGGGATTCTGTTGATTACATCTTTGTGCAGTTCCCGGTCTCCACGCTCACCTGGTGGGACTGCAGTGCAGTTTAGCCCCATTCCCTTCAGAGGGAGAGGGGGCTGCCCAAGGGGAGCCCCGGGGTGCTCTCGGGACAGGCTTTCATGCCTAGGTCCTTCAAGCAAACTCGCTGGCTGCCAGGGGTTTGCAGCTGGAGCACCAGCCACACGAGGCAAACAAAACCCAGCAGGTTTCCAAAAGACTAACAGCTGGATGCAGATGGCATTTTTGACTCAAGGAGAAAAAAAAAAAGCCCAACCAAAGCAGTTGCTCTGTGGCCCCTTCTCATGCTGGGCAGCAGCAGGGCCAGGCTGGGCACCTCACGCCACTGGGAGAACAAGAACACAGCTGGGGGTGTTTCTGAGCACCTAGAAGTGAGAAGGGGGAGTCCCGACTGGGGACAGTCACCCTCCTGAGCCACAGGAATTGCCTCTCTTTGTGGCCAGGAGGCTGCAGCTCTGTCTCTCCTGATGGTCATCCTGCCCTCAGCCAGGGTCAGCAGTGACCAAACCCTGCCGAGACTCTGCTGGCTGTCTCCACTCACAGTGGTGATTTCCAGCCCAAAGATAAACTGCATGGTTATTTGCAGTGTTGATTAGTCATGCTGAGGGGTTGCTTACAGTGCTGTTGAGGGCACCCCAAGGAAAGCCCCGTGCTGTGACCCGTGTGTGACACGGCCAGGGCAGAGCACACTCCCAGCCCACCAACAGGATGTTGGCTGCTGACTTGGCCGTGAGACATAACCCAGCTCTGCTTGAGGGGGCTCTCCCAAGGTCGCTGGTTGCTCTCAGTTCAAAACAGGGGAAGTTTTCCATTCTGTGATGCTCCTTCTGCCCTCTCTGAGCACCCACTGTAGCATGAACTTGCTCTGAAGTTACCCAGGCTTAACCACCCACTTCAGCTTGAGCAAATTTTAGCTTCTTGGCCGAAGAGCAGAAACACACAGCCTCTGGGATAGTCTGTTTTTTCCCATCACTTCCATTTTTAGGCCTCTTGATGTGGCATTTTTGTCGTACCTGGGATATTCCCTCCCCTTTACCAGGCCTGTTTTGCTGCCACCGGGCTCGGTGATGCCGTGGCCAGCAGGGAACTCCAGCGCTGCTGGAAGCGTGGCATGCGCTCCCTGCCAGGCAGTGCCGCAGTGCCAGGGAACACCCAGAGCTGGCTGGGACAGGCTCTGCAGATGGACTGCAGCCCGTGGCCAAGTGTCTGAGCCTCTCGAGCTGTGGAGGAGCACGGGTCAGGACGGGCACGTCCTGGTGCTGTGTTTGCTTTCTCCCCTCCACCGAGCCCGTGGCAGCGTGCAGCAGCTGGTGGCAGCCAGCCGTCAGAGCTGTCCCCGTTTCCTAGAGCAGAGGAGGTGGCAGCGCTGTCACTCCGTGGTGGCGATGGCGAGGTCCCATCACGGTGCTGCACAGCCACACCAGGAGCCTTCCTCAGGTGATGCTGCGAGGGCACGCAAGGAGTCAGCAGCGCCTCCCCACCACGAGCCAGCCCTTACCAGTACAACACCTTCCCATCTCTGCTGGGCATCCCAAAGGACGTTCCCCAGTCCTGCTGCAGGACGTTTCTGTGGGTGTTCCCAGCGCCTGTTCCGTCCCGGCTGTGCCACGTCCCGAGGGGTGACGTGCGCTTGTCTCTGGGTGTATTTGATGTTTGAAACGTGGCTGGATGTCTAATTCAAGTGATTCAGTTGAGAGTGAGCTACCAAGGGACCTTCAGGAACGTGGCCTTGCAGCAGATACCTGGTGGCTCCGTGTGGTTCCACTGCACTGTGTGTGTGAGCTGGGGCGTTTCACTGCTGTTGGCAGCCACCCTCCTTCCAGCGCTGCTCACAAAGGCTTCTGGGGATCTTGGCCTTTGGCTTTGCTACTGCTGTGTGTTCCAGCTGTCTGTGGCTGGTTCCCCACTGCAGGACAAACAGTATTCCCATTGAATCCACGTTCCTGGCCGCAGGCACAGCCTGCCAACTGCTGCTGAATGTGTGCTGTGCTCCGATGAGATCATATCGAACGTAAGCAAGTTTTATCTTTATTTTAGGCAAGAGGGTGTTTTATCATGCTGTGGTTCCAAAGCCGCTGTTGTTAGGTTGGAATTCTCCCAGGAAGTGTAGCAGTGCATGGCTAAATGCAAAGTAATGGGTTCAATATGAGCCACAGACACAGAGCTCTGAGCTGGCTGTGCAGACTTGTGTTTAAAGGAGAGCATGGTTACACAGCTGGTGAGAACTTGGGAGTGATCAGGATGGGCTTGAAAGGTATCTCTGCAGCGTGTCCCTGGGGCACTGCCCTGAGCACAGGATTTACCTCCTGCCTGGGTAGCGTGGGGATACACACAGCTCCCAGACCGCACAGCTGGAAAATTGGGGATGGCTCATCATTAAATCCCAGGAAGGATTCCCTGGGGCCGTCTCTTTGGGTGGTGGTTCCTACATCTTGATCTGGAATTGAGATGGGAGATCTGGAAATAATTGAGGGCTAATTTCTGAACAAATGTAGGTTATTGCTGTTGTGGTGAGGTTGGGAATTGCTCAACCTCAGCTGTATGGGCTGCACTTCAGCTAAAGGTGAACCTCCACTGGACATGGAGGAGCTCGTTCTGTTTCTGGTAATTGATATCTCCTCTTCTCTTCTCTTCTCTTCTCTTCTCTTCTCTTCTCTTCTCTTCTCTTCTCTTCTCTTCTCTTCTCTTCTCTTCTCTTCTCTTCTCTTCTCTTCTCTTCTCTTCTCTTCTCTTCTCATATGGAGAACAAAAGTTTTCTCATTCATGTCATTGACTCAGATTGAAAGCTTGAAGTCTTTGCATGATGCAGATAACATTTTTCATGTTCTGTCAAGCTGTTTACTGTCAGATGTTCCCGGCCTTCTTGAGGCAAGATGTAAAACCAGTTACAGTATCTGCTCCCCGTGGTTTTTTGCACTCCTTTTTCCAGTTATCTGTGTCTCTTATAATTAGGTCGGTCTCATGGTCTCTGATTTATACATATACCCCATAGTATTATATAGTATTTTTATTAGTACATTATTTTATGATAGAAACCCCAGCACTCTGTTGTGGCAGATGCTGCGTTGACTCCAAAGTTAAAAAAAGCAGTTCCTCCCTCAAAGGAGTTCCAGTCAAAGTGCAAAGTAAGAGCAAACAGCTGGATGTGGGCAGACACACAGTATCTTGTATGTGGCACCTCCTTGACATTATTAGATGTGAATTGTAACACTCTGTCAATAACCAGTTAAATATTTCATGGTCTGGATCCTTTCCAGCTGACTCGGGAGTGGTAACTGTAGCCCCAAAGTGCTGGACTCCTGTTGCCAGGACCTGCAGAGCTGGTGCCCATCTCTGCCCACGGCCTTGGAGGCAGTTCCGAAGGGGGGAAGAACCTTGCCTGAAATACTCGTTTGCTGAAGGATGTGGAGGCATAATAGAGAAATAATCTGTGGGCAAAAGAGGTTTTGTGTGTTCCCCTGCTCAGTGTGGTGCCTACTGCCCATAGCCCTCCCGAAAATCAAGCAGATGGAAACCAATGCCTTGTGCAGGCTGGCTGGGCTGGGGCTGTTTGTGAAAGCAGAGTCATTGCAAGCAGAGGGAGATTTGCATGTCTGGGCCGGAGGGGAGCTGGGTTTGCTTGGCAGAGTTGCTCACAGGCCACTTGTGCATCTCCCCCGTTACCTCAGGACAGGGATTTTCTGCTGCTTTCTCCCGAGAACCAGGCTCAGAATTCAGTTCAGACGAATCAGGAGGGAACCTGGTTTGTGGAGAGGCTGGGGGTCCGCAGGAATGCACAGGCCCTTCAGAGGGGGCATCGCAGAGTGAAGACACAGCACAAGATAAGATGCCACAGAATCAGAGCCAGCGAATAGTTTTGTGGATTAATAGACATAAGCACTAGAGCTCAAGGGAGAGAAACAGATTCCATTATTGACTGTTCATCCCCTGCAAAACTGCCTAAAGGGAAGCCTAATATGGTTTGTTTTCCCTTCATTAAATATTTGTTAAATGGTTTGTTTCCTCTCAATTAAATATTTGTTCTGGTTGTTCCTTTGTGACAGAAATAAAAAAGCAGCAGCATTACCTATCTTGTACTTTCAGCTAATCCTGAACATGCTGTAACTGTTCTTCTGTCCTACCCCCAATTATTTCCTGTAAAAAACAGCTTTCTCGCATCCATTCTCTTTTCTCTGTCTGTTTTTGAATGGCTCTGCTGAATGACTCATCCTGTCCCAGTAAATAGGCTAAGTCTAGGAGAATGATGAAACTGCACAGTGACATGTGGATAAATAGAGCTGGTGCTTGCGTGCTTTCCCTGCAGTTGCTGTTTTAGAGGTGTTGTGGTATCCAGTACCAATTTCATCAGTTTTTAAACCATGAGGTGCTGCTGGAGGGAAAAGTCATCACCAGGCTCCTTCGGTTGTGCTGGTTTTGATCTAAAAGAAATATGTCTTAATACCAGATGGCACTGCTTATCTCAGCAGTTCTGGATGAAATTCGTAAGGTCCCAACCATGTACAATAAACCAGACACGAGCACACTTCACCCTCGTGCTTTGCAGCAGCAGCAGAATCAAATCAAGAGTTAGCAGGGACAAAATGAGGACTCTTGCCTTGTGTTTCTTAAGCTTCAGTCCATCAGCCTAATATTCCTGCATTGGTTTAGCCAAGTAATGCGGTTTATAAAATGAACTCCATCCCCTTCTGGTATAAGTTTTTGTGTATTTATTTATTATGTGCTTGTTCTACTTGGAATATTTTACTTGGTCTCGTTGCATGTAAACTAAAGCTAAATACAAACTTCATCTTTTCTCAGTAACTCACTAACTATCAACGAGAGAGAGCCAACTCCATGACTCAAACACGTGTCCCTTCCCTTGCAATTGCAGCCAAAACTCTCTGGCATCAGAGTGCTGCAGAATGAAAGTCATATCTAAATATATGTGAGCAGAAAGAAAGTCAGTTAAAAAAAGACTTTGTTATGGAAAGCTACTACAAACCAAATCCACGGTGGCCTGGAGTTCCTCATCACACCCAGGCTGATCTAGTTTTCCACTTTCAAGGTACTCTTCCCAAAGCAGCTGCTGACACTCGTGGAGGAGCTGCACAAAGCCAGCTTAGCTCGTTGCAGCCCCTTTCTGCCTCCTCTATGGTGACTAAACAGACTTAAAGGATTTATCTGATAAAGGACAGGATATTTATCACCGTCCTAGCAAACAATAACACACTCGTGGAGTTCTGGCAGTGCCAGCATTGGCACTCAGAGCCAGTCCTTGGTCAGGTAACCTGGGAGGGAGGTGGGCAGTGCCTGGCCCTGGGTGCCACCCTGAGCACCAGCCTTGGGTTTGGTTTCAGTGTCTGCAGTGCTCTGGACTGGGCAGAAAAGGGGTGCAGAGAATGAGATTTAAAGAAGCAGAAACACCCCAGTTTGATGAGGTGCCTCTCCCAACTCTGCTCCAGGTGTCTAAGACACAACTCCTCTAAGTTCAGATCAGGGAGTCTGAGCCTGCAGAAGAGCTCCGAGGGCTGCCCACAGGGATTTGCTGAAGCCTGGTGGGGCAGGAGGAAAAGGGCATGAAATTGTTCCTGAAGGCGCCCTTTCTTCCTCCATTCCATGTATAGGCAGGGTTTGCACCTGTTTTAGAATCTTCTGATGAAAAAAGTGATGACTAAATACTGAAATCCATCGAGCAAACAGGAAATCATACTCCGGAGTAAAAATTGCTCTTTATCTTGCTGTTGCAGTCAGCAGTCCAGGGTGAGAAAGCTCATGTGTGTGCCCTGCAAATACCACACAAGCCCCATTTCCTGGGTCATGGAAAAGGTGCCTTGAAAACTTAACTCACCGATTCCCAGTAGATACAGACAGGGATCACATGGAGTGAATGACTGAAAGCACCACAAACGGCACCCGTCAGCCTTAGGACTCTTCCCTCCAGCTCACTTCAGGGCAGCCTTTGGCAGGTGATCCTGCAGGAGAACGTGTCATTTGTGGGGTCATTCTCCGACTGCCTGAGTGAGCTCGGCACCTCATGGTGCTTTGGGACCTAAAGGATCTAAAGTCCTACCTAAGGACTCCACAACATCCCTGTAGGGACTCTTGGGAATGCTTGCTCTCTGCTACATCCACACACGTAGCACAGTGGATTTACTGTAGGGTGTAGCTCGTTCTGTGGAGGTCATCATCCTCTCAGGCTGTTTTCTCTTAGCTAAGCACGGATTATTTGAGTTCCATGAGTGTGATCTCACAGACTTTGTGCGTTTTTCAGCCCAAAGCAGATCTGTAACAGGTCTGGTCCTTCAGGGATACTCTGGCCAGGGCCATATGGCAGGATGATTACAGAGGTCCAAGCTCTGGAGTCCCCCCATTCCCCTCTAGGTCACGCTTTCTCCTGCCAGCTTTGAGGCTTTGTTTTGTAGAGGCTGTTGATCTTTTCTGGAAGTACATTGACAATAATGAAAGTGCTCAGACAATCCTTAGCGTTTCTGAGGTGGTGTCACAGACAGATTTGTATTTTGAGTACTTCCTTCCTGCTAGTTTTGATCTACAGTGCGTTTAGGGCATTGAATTTTTTTTAGCAGAAATGCGATCTTTATTTTCTGCTCTTTTCTTGCAGGCACACCCAGCTTCCTGCTAAACATTCTGGGTAGGACAGTACCAGAGATACCAATTGTTTGATTTTTGCACCTCACTCTGGTACTGTACTGAAATATAAGGGAAGGATATTTAAATGTCACGAGTGCAATCCAGATCCTGTAAATCCAGAGCAGTTCAGATATTGATTTCAGTTGGGATGGGCTTTAGCCAAAAATATGCATTTTATTTAGATTCTGTTTTCCATCAGATATCTGAATTATGTTGCTAAATTCATGGAAAGATGCCAGTGGGTTTTGAGTCTATCGATACTCTTACAGCAAAAATGCATCTTGGGACTTGAGCTGCTACGTAGTTTGAGGTCAGCAGCTTCTTCCAAGAGTTTGCTTAATTAATGGAGATGACCTGATTGCTGTTGGGCTGGAGGGTGTTGAAGAGGTTCAGAGTTCACACAGACTCCGTGGGTTAGGAGCAGGACAAGGCAGAAAAGGTGCAGGGCGCATCTCCTGGCATTGTTTCAGTAAGGAGGAAACCCTGGTTTTGATGTGTAATTAAAGCTTTACAGCTGAGAACATCTCAGTGATTATATGGCCCCATTTTCCAGGAAAAAAGCCTTTAATTGCTGTTGATTTATAAAAGAACCCCACACATGCCCAGTACTTTTCCCCAGCACAGTTTGTTGGGTTTGGGCTCCTTGTGCCTGGTGCACCTAAACTGCTTTTTCCCAGTCAAGGAGCTGCTGTGCTCTCGTGTGCAAAAGCTGATTTTCCAGGATGCAGAATATAAAATAGGCTGTGTACTGAGTGGGAGGTTCCAGGCTATGATACGTGGCTGCACAATCCTTGGGAGCCAAGGAAAATACTTCTTTTCTATATATAGTCACCTGAAATCCAGCAGCAAAGACACTTCTGAATCTTGCACTCAAAACTCAGTTTTTAAGAAGCACTTTTTGCTCCTTAATATTGCAATTCTTTTTTTTTTTTTCTTTTCATTTCCACATGGTTTTGCAGAAGTGACAGATGCTTTCATGGTGAATTCAAAAGAAATGTAAAAAGATTAGAAAATTTAAAAAAAAAAAAAACGGAGAAAATTTTAAATACTGCCTTTTTCCTGAAGGAAAAAATTCACCTTATTTGTGTTTGAAGTAAAGCCTGTAACATTCATAATTTCTTTGCCCAGCTCTTTCCTGTTCTGTACAATTAAGGAAAAGCCTAATTTGCTCAGCCACTGTGGTCGAATCTCTCAATTAAAAGGGACTGATTTTGGATCTGCCATAAATGCGTTGGATCTTATTTGGGCACTGAGGTGACGATAGAAGTGAATTGTGCAAAAGGCAGTGACAAGGCTTTGACCTGACTCACAAGTCGCAAGGACCTCCTGTGCCTCTGGAGTCTCAGATCAAATTATCAGCTTTTCACGTTTTGTCACCAGTTTAGGAGTGTAAGTTTTTGAATATTCATTTTTAGATAATATCAGTCGAGAGAAGAGGGGAAAAAAAGTAAAATCTGATGCTGAATCTGAGCAAACAGAAGGGTCAGTGGTTAAGTTCTGCCTTATGTGTTGTATATGCTGAAATGTCCTTTTATTAAATTAACCCACAAAATGAAAGAGCAGCTGAAAACTGTAACACTTGGCCATGCAACATAGGTCAAAGGTTACCTTTTATTCTCAAAAATGGTTTTGCAAATCTTTTTCAGAGCTGATAGATACACACCTTAGCTGGATACAAAACATTATATGAAAAAGAATGACTGTGATCTTTGATCCAAGCAATCAAAAAGAAAGGTAATTGGTATTTTTCTGCCTTTTCTCCAGCTGTGTGTTTCTCTTAACCTTTATTTATTTATTTTTTCAATTAAAAAATCATACCCCTTTTTATTTGGCTTAGAGGGTTTAAAATACCTAATTTTATTTAACTTTTTTTTTTTTTTCCCCTTTTTCTTCCCCACTCGTGTAGCACAGAGCTGTCCTGAGGTAGCTGGGGCCTGGTGGGCAGGGAAGGAGAGGTGGGGCTGTGCATGCTGGGCTGAAGCGTCCCGTGCTTCCCGGGCAGGGCAGGACCGTGCCCGGCCGGGTTCGGGGGCACGCTGCAAACCCAGGGCCGGGTTTCCTCCCCGGCCCCTGGTGCTCCATCGGTTCCTGCCCGTGGGTCTGCTTGGCACGTCCCGGTTCCTCACGGGCACGGCAGGACGTGGAACATTGCGGGAGAGCTGCAGGGCTGAGCTTTTCCTGCTCTGAGGAGACCTCAGTGCTGAAGGATCTCCACAGGATCGCTGCCGCGGGCGTGGGGCTGCGGCAACACCCACGGCATCCCTGTAATCCGGGGGGATCCGTGGGGCCACGGCACACGTGCAGAGGCCTGCGAGGGTGGCACCTCACAGGGTGACACTGCCACCTCAGAGGGGCTCCTCTTGCCTCTGGACTGCTTGGGACACAACCCAGCGTCACCCACGGGAGCACCACGTTTCCAGCTGGAGGGTGTGAGGGAGTCTTGGCTGTCTGTGGGGCCTGGAGCCCGGGACTGAGCCTGGGACTGATCCTGGAGGCTGGGACCGATCCTGGGACCAACCCTGGAGCTTGGGACTGATCCTGGAGCCTGGGATGGACCCTGGGGCCCAGGACAGACCCTGGAGCCTGGGATAGACCCTGGGGCCCAGGACGGACCCTGGAGCCTGGGATGAACCCTGGGGCCCAGGACCGATCCTGGAGCCCAGGACCGACCCTGGGACCAACCTTGGAGTCCAGGACCGACCCTGCCCATCAGGGGCACACAGACTATCCCCATAATTCCAGCAGCCTCTGGGTCACCTCCCTGGGGATCTCCAGGGCCTTGTCCCACTCCTACAACAGCAGGATGTGACAGAGGACACGCTGAAAGGGTTCGGGCCCAACCAGCCATTTCCTTGGCCTGGATGGCTGATGGCAGCTGTAATTCCAGTGTCTTTTTTTTATGATTTAATCTTTCATTATCTTTGCATGTGTGCTCGTGGCCTCATTTAATCAGTTCTCCCTCATTAAACGGATCAATAGCAGTGTGCTCCAGAGCAACCAGTGCCAGGCACCTTAAATAAGAATGTTTTATTTATTAATCACATAATCTCCATTTCCTCTCAGCTAGAAATGAGTAAATAATGAGAACTGATATTTGAGATACATTTTAACCACGTTACCAAAAAAAAAATAGCTGGGAGTTCAGAAGAGCAAGTTCAGCACATGCTCTGGGCTTCCTCTGAGGCTTAGACATGGCTCAGTTTGCTGGTTTTGTTCAGCCTTCTGTTGAAACCCAGGTCTCTCGGATTACACCTGGATCTGGGTACACATGCTGCCACATCTGGAGCAGATCCCCAAAGATGTGGGATTTTACTAGGCTTGGTCTGGAGGCGGCTCCGGGCTGGGAGAGCGATCCTTGCCTTGGGATCCAGTCCTGTTCATTCACGTACTCACTGGGTTTAGGGACTCTAGTTGTAGATTAGGACTTTCAGTGCTGGGACAAGCACTGACACACATTAGTGATGCCCAGGTTAACCTGCACCTAACACTCCCCTCACCACTTGGGTTTAGGTGAAATTCAGGGTGACTATGGGCCACTCAGGCCAGCTGATAACAGAGAACTCTGTCATTCAGGTGCTTACAAAAACCCCAATTTTCCACGTGGAAGAGCCGGCAGGGAGCAGTCCCGGATGTGCCTGTCCGTGGCCTTCGTGCTGCAGGCTGTTCCCCTGGAGCTCTGGAGCCCTGTTGAGGCTGCAGCCCCCTGTAACCTCAGCCCACAGAACCCTTGCTGACCTCACAGCAGGGAAAGTGAAGTTTGCAGGCTGAGTCAGCACTTCACCACAGCATCCAACCTGCCCGGAGCCGAGCAGGGGACAACCAAACCTGGACCCTCAAAGCCTGTTCAGGGAGCTCCATTTAATTATCTGCTCATATTTCACGTAACGTTTAACCCTTCCTAGATGCAGATGACGGCTGGCTCTGATATTTGCATGATTGTATGAGATAAAAGGAAACTCATCTATGGTATTTTTGGTGCGCTGGCAAACAAATGTGTCGATAAATAAATTGCCTGCAGCCTCAGCCCACTTGTTTCTCGAAAGGAAATGACCCTCTAAGAGTGGGTGCCCACTTCTTTTACCTCACTGCTATTTTTAGCTGAGGCTGTGAAAAATTTCCATTGAGGACCTGCTCCTGTCATTTCCTGGGTAGAGCAAACAGGAAGCTCTGAGTGAGCAGGAGGAGGTTCTGCCCTCAGAGTGGACCAACCTCCCCTCCCTCTGGCTGCTGCCTCGCACTGCAGAGCAGCGCTCACCAAACACCCCCGTGGGCTTGGTTTGCCACAGTTCACCCCAAAGCCAGCAGCTGACAGTGGCAGCTGGGATGCTGGGCAGCAGTTCTGCTTTTCTGGCCCAAATCATCTCCAGGAGGCACCAGTCTGGTTGAAATCGGGCACTTCCCAGCTGGAATTAGAGAGAGTTGAGCCATGGGCTGTTAGTGGTGGGGTTTTTGAGCATGGAGCTCCTGGAGTAGAGCCCCCCACATCCAGTAACAACATGGAGCTTTGAAAAAACACGGATTTTACTTTCGCAGAGATAAAGGCCAGCATGCAGAGAGGAGGGAGATTTCAAACCATGAATCCCAACTATTAAAAACTAATACATGTGTTCCCCTTCCCAGAGACTTGCCAGAGACTGGGCACCAGGGGTTTTTAGATAGGGGGAAGTGGTGAAATACTATCTTAATTAATACTATGTTAATTAATGTTTTTCATAGACATTTATTAGAAATGGCCCTAAATATAGAGGAATCTTACAGCTGCAAACCTAAGAATTAATCAGTCTTGGGTGAGGGTCTGGTTTGGTTTGAGTTAGTCCCTATTTCAGCCCTTAAATATCAATAGGGAGAAATCATTTAGATCTGGGGTCTGAAACCTAGAAAATTTGGTTTTCTGGTTTTAAGGCAAATTTGTCAAAGTAAATAATCAGTTTTCACACCATGATGAATACAGGACCAAGGAACTGCAGGCGAAATGGAGCCCCAGAAAAGGCAGTTCTGGAGTTTTGCACCAAAATGCTCATGGTTTGGGTCTCTCCTAATTAAAGTGCAGAGATTTCTGCACTTAAATTCTAGGGAGCACTTAAATTCTAGAGAGAGAATTGTTGTCCCAGGAGGTGGCAAAGGGTGCTTTAGGCAAGGGAGTGTGAAAAGTTGCCAGGAGACATTGGCTGTTTGTATAAAGTGATATTGTTCTGACTTTTAAACAGAGAGCAAGGTTCTTCAATGTCTTCTCTGAGCTTTATTAACAAGCCTGTCCCAGCCTCTCACAGTACCCTGGTGCTGCACGCAAGTTGTTTATGCTACAGTCTACAAATAAATGATAAAAATGTAAAGCAGATAGAGTCTAGAGTGGGATTAAAAAATACCAAACATAAAGCACCCAAATGCAAACATTTTCACCTGAATTGCAGTCTCTGTGTTTTCATCACTGTCCACTGTGTTTCCTCCAAACCTGGCCTTTTTCTCTTCAAAATATTTTTTCAGCCTAGTGAAAATGTTCAAATGCTTAGATGGTGTTTCTTTCTTCTCTCCCTGGGGTAAGGGCAGTGTCTGTGACAGAGGGAAGTGTGTGTGTGAGGGACGTGGCAGGTCCTGGGCACGTGCTGCAGCCTCTCTGTGTTTTGTGGCACCTGAAGCACACTGAACACAGTGAAACCCCCTCTCTCCACTCCTTCCCCCTTGCCTTCCAAAAATGTGTAGTCTGGGCAAACAGGACCATTTAGGTTTTAATAAAATTAAGTTATGAATGCAGAGGGGATGTTTTCAGCTTGACTGCCCAAGGATTGCTTTTACTTTTTACTTGTCGTGATGCTGGAAGTGCTTTAATGTTTCCTCCTCTTTCTTTCATTTCCCAGTTAACGAAATTATCAGGAAGGAATTTTCTGGACTCCCTGCCAGAAGTCAGACATAGAAGAAGAGATTTGTGAGACAACTTTTACCGAATCCTTCCATAAGTGACCTCTTAGATCCTTCCAGTGCCCCTGCAGCCTCCAGCTTCCTTTGCAGTTCATCTCCAGGCAGCGACTCAGCGCAAGGAACAATGAATTGGCACCAAGTGACAGCCTTGACTGAGCAGCTCGCCACCTCTCTCTGTAAACACCACGAAGGACACCCTTCCTTTCATCCAGAGACCACATTGTTCTCCTGGAACAGAGCTTCTGTCTGAGGAAACACTTCAAGCCTGCTGCAAACCATCTGCCTGTGCATCCATCCATCCATCCATCGGCGGGAGACGGGACCTGTCCCCCTGAGCAGGGCACAGAGCCTGGGGGTGGACACTGGGGGTGGGGAAAGGGGAGCAGAGAGTAATATATTCCGTGAGAGAGTAACGCCGTCCTGCAGGTCACTAACAATAATTTGCCCTCCAGGTTTCAAAGCCCTCCTGAGAAATTTTGTTATTGTAGGAAACTGAGGCAGCCCCAGCTCGCTCAGCCTTCATCCGATCTGGGATCAGAAGCCAGTTTTCTCTGGCTCTGAGCATTGTGATTGTTATTTCAAACAGGAGATGTCAGCTGAATCCAGGAATTTTCTTCATTTTTCTCATCAGACTGGATAGGAATTTGATGGAGAGGGATTCTCATAAACAATCAGTGAAAAGAGCAATTCAGCAGTTGCAACGCCTGTCCCAAGGTAAAATAAACCCAGGTAAAACAGAGATTAATATATAGGAGTCACAGTAAATCCAAAGATTTTATGATTGATCCTTATTAGTATTTAGGCAGTGTATGAACACATCTTAGATATTTTCTCTCTAACAAATTGTTGCTGTTTCTTTTCATGTAGAACCTGCTCTTGGCTCATAACTTGTCTCATTTAGCAGCTGGAGCATTTACTCACCCAAGCTGCAGAGGAAAATAATTGCATCTTACAGAAGCCATACATTCCAGAGAAAATATACACTTATTTATATTCACCTTGCCTCTTTAGCTTTGCAAAGCTACCAGCAGTTCCTGGAAAGGTTAAATTTCCATGCAAGTTAGTATTTTGTTATGTTTTGCTTGGTGTGTTAGAATATCCTGTCCTGACTCCTGCTTAGCACATTCCAGGTAACCACTGCCACCTGCAGTTGTACAGCTACAGTTAGAACATTTAGGAGAGCCAGTGCCTCCTCTGGGATAAAAAGGCTTCCTGAGTGGGTAACCCGTGTACAGTAAAAGATAACCGTAATCTTTTAGGAATTACATAGTAATCTTTCCTGGTTTTATAAATAAGGAATGCTGATATTTTCAGGAATGCAGAGCTTGAGCTCTGCTGTAGAAAGCACAGTAAAACTAACGCAGTGTTCAGTTGTGCCACAGTGAACTGTGCAGAATACCAGCGTGTCTGCTGCTCACTGCAGGAATTAGGGGATGGCAGTACAGCAGAGCAGCCTCAGAATTGGTTCCCCAGCGGCTCAAGAAAGATTTTGCACAATCCCTGCAGAGCGTGTGCTTGGTCCAACAAAAATCTCTTCAGAACTGTCAGGGAGAATATATTTTCTTCCACTAAAAACTGGTGCTTAAACTCTGCAAAGTCTTGGGGTTTAGAGTGGGAGACAGAAGCATGAGGTTCTTCAGAACACCCCACCTGGGTCTCAGCTAAAATTTGGCTCTTGAACAGAAATCTGAATTTCACAAGAGCAGCTCTGAACTGCAGGTTCAGCCCAGCTCAGATCCAGAACCAGAGCAGAGCCCTGCACATCCCAGCCTGGCCTTAATGGCACGCCCTGACTTCTGTTTCTACTTTGAGAGATTCAAATCTTTCTCCCCAAAATGAGTTCCCTGTATCCCAACACCCAAAACTCCCGGGATGCCTCATTCTGGTGCTCTCCTTGTGAGCTCTGCCCTGCAGGTGCCATGGCCAAGCCTCAGGCTGGACCTGCAGAGGTGAAAACGGCCTTTTTTAAATTGCTGACTTTTACAGAAACAGAACTTGGGCCCAGCCTTGCTGAACAGGGGAGTTCCTGTTAGACAGCACTCAGCAGGGCTCTGACTGGCTCACACGCCTCAAAAAGCTATTTTGGATTGTTACAAACTGTCAGTGGGCCAGAATCTGACACCTATTAAGGGTTTTTAATGCAGTCTGATGAATTAGACAATTCTGACATATTCTAAAGGCCAAAAGTTGCCCATCAGAAGTTCTTTTCTGCAGCTGAGTAGAAGAACAGACCAAATGCATCTCCCAGTTTCACACTTGGATGTATCAAACGTTTTCCATGATCCAACCTGTAAAGTATAGGAGAAATTTAAAAAACAACCCAAAAACCCATCCACAGGAAAAAAAAAATCCTCAGATTACTGGCAGAACCTTCTCTCTTGCTGAATTTTAAATAGAAGCTCGAAGAAGGCCAGGAAGGTCTTTTCGGATCTGTGATGTGCTGATGCTGCTGCTCTGGTCATTGTCTGCAGCAACTAGTCATCAATTTAGGAGTGTCATTTTTTGCACATTTATTTTTAGATAATATCAGTTTAGAAAAGAGAGTGGGAGAGTAAATTCTCGTGCTGGATCTGAGCAAACAGAAAGGTCAGTGTTTAAGTTCTGCCTTACGGATTGCAGATGCTGAAATGTCCTTTTAATGAATTAACCCCCAAAAGGAAGGAGTAGCTGAAACCTTGGGTTTGGACTTGGAGCAAGGCTGTTCAGGGGCCAGAGGGACCCAGGCAGGCAAAGCCCTGCAGTGCTGCGTGCAACTCCTCTGCAGGCTGCACCCAGGAGACCTCTGCAACCAAAATACACAGGATTTCCACTGTGCTTATGTGTTCTTCAGGCACTTTGCTATAGAGGGGGAAAGAGGGCTGGGTTTTGATTTGTTGGATTTTTTTTTTTTTAAATTTTTTAGGGTTTTTTTTCTTGGTTAGTTGGTTGGTTTTTGTTTGGTTTGGGGTTTTTTTAGGGTTTTGGGGCTGATTTTTTTTTCTTTTTGGCTTTTTTTTTGGTGGTTTGGGGTTTTTTTGGTGGGGAGGAGTTTTTTAATGTGCTACAGGTGCTCTACCACGCTTGCATTGACTGTATTCCTTCCTCATCTTTAATGCATAGGTATTAATCTGTTTGTGTACACGTACATTGTACAATGTAATTTATAGAATACACCCACACAGAGAGGGACTGTCTACAAGGGCTGGTAGCGATGGGGGGCAATGGCTTCATACTGACAGAGTAGCTTTAAATCAGAAATCAGGATAAAAATCATCCCTGGGAGGTGGGCAGGCCCTGGCACAGGTGCCCAGAGCAGCTGGGGCTGCCCCTGGATCCCTGGCAGTGCCCAAGGCCGGGCTGGAAGGGCTTGGAGCAGCCTGGGACAGTGGAAGTGTCCCTGCCCTGGCAGGGGTGGCACTGGGTGATGTTGAAGGTCCCTGGCAGCCCAGGCCATGCCCTGATCTCTGGGGGTGTATTTCTTTAGCCATGATTTTAAATGAACACCCGTACGGAGCTGGGTCCCTCCTGTGCTGGCTCCCAGCGCTTGAGCAGCTCAGGGTGGAGGCTTCACCCCAGGTATTCCACAGATAACATTTTAGGGGTTCAGCCACAGCTGCACGAGCTCAGGCTGGGCTGCCCCGTCTGCTTTTCCATGCAACAGTAGTTAAATAATTCAGCTTCAACCGACTTGATATTTATTTCTGGAGAAAAGGAGCATCCTCAGACATAGCGTTGTGCATTGTTGTCTCTTTAAAAAGGAAACTGATATGTTAAAATTGCATAGCTAGGCTGAAGAATTTCAATATATACAGTACTAAATTATTTCCTGTTCTCGCTGAGCAGTGTTTTTCCAGTATTAATATTTTTGTTACTTAATACAACTTTCTCTCTGTAGAAGCATGAGCTTAACCTTGGAAGAGTTAATAGCATTTTGTGAGCAATTTGTTCTCACTTTATCTGGAAGATAGCCATATTTGCACATGAGGAAATTCTGTCTTTCCTCAGTTATCTGAATGTTTCACCACAGTGCCTTCCTGCCATTGTACCAAAGGCCTACAAATATCTTGTCTGCAGGGTGAACAACTCTAATGCATTTTCCATCAAAGTTGCACCATGTGAAGTTCATGGGGCTCGTTGGAACTCGAAAGTTCATCTCTTTTTATTTGTCTTGTGTGTGTGTGTGTGTGTGTGTGTATTTTTTTTTAACTTCCATTTTTCCGTCCAAGCTTTGGCTGCAAATACAGGATGAGCTTCTATAAACTTCTGCATCAAATATACGTAGAATAAAAATCATCATTCATGATATGTAAACAGTCTGAGAGTGGAATGGGAGTGGGCAGACATCAGGAAGATTATTTTTTTTTTTTGGGTCAGTTATGAGTGTTGGAAGTCGAGTTTGCCAGGAGAGGAGTTGCTTGTGAAGATACTTGCAATGAAATACGAAGTCCTGGTTTTGTTTTTCTCCATGAGAATGAGCAAAATGTAAGATCTGAGCAACAGCAGTGGAGTGAAAGTGTCTCATGTATGTTGTTTTTATTGGTAGAAAGAATGTAGAAAGTCATGGGTTTTGCACTTGCTTTATTTGTATCCATGTAAATATGTACCCCTTCCATTCTCCCTGTAGGAGTACAGCATTTCCTGAATGTAGAGGATTTCCAAAACCAGCACTATGTTATTCTCTATTGTATAAAAAGCTGCTGCTTCATAACATATCTAAACCAGTTCTCAAAGTAGCTAGCATGTTTTTTAAAGTGTATTTTGTAATCCATATCTTTACCAAAAAAGTGACTGTGCTTTTTGTCTGACCAAATATGCAACAACTTTTGGATGAAGGTTTGTATTTATAAAGGATCAATTTTCATTTTCTGAATGCCTTACTTTTCTATGCAATTGTTGTTGAATTGTTGTTGTCCTTAAAAAAGATGTATTTGATAAATTTCCCAAAGAGTTCAAAGACAGCTTTAAACGCTTGAGAAATATGTTTCTAAATATTTCAATCTGACTTTTCCCTCGGCATTTCTTTCCAAATTGCTACTTAATAGGGAACAATGATCTGCCAGATGGGACTCAAGAAAATGACTGTCTTAATTTCAAGTCTTAAACTGATTCAGATCCTCATAATTTTTGCACCACTTAAAATCATCTGATGTTCCAGTTTAGCTGCAATTCTGAATGTTTGTTATTTATGTTCCATATTCCTGTGCAATAGGAAGAGACGCCACTGCTGGGTCTCGATGGGGTGAATTGTAAAATTCTCCAGAAATCAGCTCTTTTCCTCATCATTTACATTGCAGTGGTTTCTTACCTGTGAGGCAATGCTCTGCCATCACACGTGGAAGGTTGTAATTCTTTATTCATCTCAGTTCAGAATGAATAATCCACCTTTTGGAACGTTTGACATAAGGCTGGCCTCTGTATCTTTAATATCTGCTGCGTTATAACTGCAGGGGTCACAGCTGATTACAACTTCTTTAACCACCAGCCAGTATCAAACCCACTCTGGTCTAAGGTTTTTTTAGCCATTGTCATTGTTTCAGGGGTACAAAAATAGAAATTAGTACCTGCACATTGCAATAAACTTCACCTGAAGGTGCTGATGCTGTAAAAGATGATCTCAACTGCAAAGAGTTACCTGGGGAAAAGGTGGGGGGTGAGTTTCCTTCTATAACTCATAAACTAGCAAGATTGGGTAGAAAGCTGCAGAAGGACTGAGTCTCAGACATGGATAATGTTTGTAAAACCCAGGAATCCCCAGATGGGCTGTTGGAACCAGCCGCTGTTGCAGGATGGACCCTGCTCTGAGCAGGGCCTGCTCCGGTGTGGTGGTGGCACCTGGGCAGAGTCTGAGCAGTGCTGGCCCGCCTGGCACTCACCTTTTTGTCTGAGTGTGTAATTATGAAGTGATTCCCCCCAAAGTCCAGCCCTCCCTGCCCTGGATGTTCAGGTAAAGCCATATTTTGATAGACACACGAGTGAGCACTTGTCACTCACATCCTCCTAACAGACGCCTTTTGAATCAAATTGCTTCCTCAAAAACCTAACTCTCACAATTGAAAAGGGGTTATATCATTCACATTCCTGCAACAACGTTGTTAACCTCCAATGTAATGATTGTTTGCTATCTGTAAAGTATTTTTATATATTGCCTGTACTATGGTAGATTAGCAATAAATGAAAGGGCATCATCTGCTGCAAGAGTGTTTGGTCTGTTCTTAAATACCTTTACTGCCTTTGATAAATGATTATCAAGGGGCTGAGTCACCCACTTGTCTTCTTGTCCTTGTCACCCTCCTAAATACTCAGGAATGGGATGTGCAAAAGGATCGCAGAGTATGGAGCATTTCTTCATTAATGAGCTGCTCAGCTCCCCTTTGTGTCAGGATCTGTGGGTGACACTGAGTCACACTGAGACTTCCTCATTTTCTCTTAGTGTCTGTTTTCCCTCTTTTAATTTTCTATTCCCACCATCCCAATAAAAAGCCCCAAACAATCCACACCAACAGGTACCGCAGAGTCTTGACCTTAATAAAGCAATCATTTCCATCTATGTAAATGTCCTTCTGCATCAGCAGATGCTTTTTTAGAGGCTGGGGATGGACTCCATTTCACTTTTTTTCATCTAAATCTTAATTCTGCATTTCTCTACTGGAGACACTAAAAGAGACATTTTCATACTGCTGTGCTGGAGGGCTGCCCAGAGCCCATTATGGCCCAGTGAGGGTCGAGTTTATACAGCGTTCAATTAAAGACATTTACCTTAACAAAATCAATATTATCCTTTGCGTTTAAAACCAGAGAATTCAAACCATATTCCATGCATTTGTTGGCCATGGAGCAAGTGCTTTGCTTTGCTTATTCACAAAAGCCTCAGAGCAGGGGCCATGTGGAAGTTCTTAACTCCCAAACCCTGTACAAAGGCTGGGAGCCTCATGAACCAGACAGGCTTCGCCAACAAAGAAGCTGTTACTGGCTAGGAGAGAACATTTTATGATGCGCAAATATATGGCACACAGGATCTTAGCTTTATTCAGCAAGAGGAAAATTAAAGTAACTTAACCTGGAAATTCCACAGCTAAGGTCTGAGAACTTGAGCACCTGACCCGATCCTCTGGCTTTAATTTATGTCTTGGGGCCATATTAAAGGACTACAACAGTACCCCAGATTTTTCGTCTTAACGGGAAATTTCCTGGATTTTGTAGACTTAACTCACTCTTTTGTAACCCTTCAACATAGCTGACTTTTTCCCCAGTTTTCAGGGTAGCAGCAAGGAAGAAAAATCCATGTTTCTAATGAACATCTGGGTCTCGTATGAGCACTCGCGTGCTCCGCTGTGTAAATATGCGATTTACAGCTTCTTTTTCTTTTTTGAAACACAAATGTAATTTAGTCAATTTAAGAAGCTGCCTTTCAGCTTCAGAGCGGATTCTTTTCTCAATACATCATCACTGGCTTGCTCAGGTGGCCACGCTCAACTGGGCTGCTCCAAGGGAGCTTCACAGGGCAGAGGAGCTCCCACCCGACACCGTCCCTGTCGTCCCTGTCCCTGTGCCTTACCTGGACTGGCTGCTCCTCTGAACGCAGCATCTCAGTGAACTCATGGTGCAGAGGGGCTTGAATTCATTTTATTCGGGGAAGGCAAAGCCCCAGCAGAGGATTTGAGCTCCTTCTGACCCAAAGGGCAAAACTGCACAGCAAAACTCTTGAGGCTGTGAGGGATCACTTACCCTAAAAACCTGGGAAAGGGAGGTGGGGGAGGCTGGCAGGAGCTGCCCTGCACACGAGTGGGTCACAGCCAGGCACCAGAGGTGCCACAGGCACCTGTCTATTCCACACACCAAATTACAGCCAAATCGAGGAGGGCACGGGGCAGCCACTAAAATAAAACCATTCTCTGTTCCTCAGGTATCCACACAAACAGCAGAAGGATGTTTTCCTGAGCTTTGCGGTCTACCAGCTATCTAACTACCTGTGAGGGCTCGGCTCTGCCCAGGGATTTTGGATGAAATGGATTTCAGGCCAGGGATGGGGCGTGGGGAGCAGCCAGCGTTCACCGTGCCAGCCTTGTTCTCTTCAGGAACCCTTCCTCTGGCAGCTGCATCATCTCTGCACAACTCTGGGGTCAAATGCCATTAAAGAAATTATTTCTAGGTGTTGTTAACTGCTCGAAGGGCTGAGCTGTGCCTTGGGCATCAGAGAGTAAGAAACCAGCACTAAGAAAGTGCAGTTTAACTCCTCACACCCCTGGGCCTGACCTGCAGGTTTAGGTTGGCCGGGGTGTATTTTTCATGGACCCTTTATACAACATTATTGAAAGACAAGCAGTGCCATGAAAGGCTCCTTAGCTGCCTGATTCAATCAGCACGTGCACACCACTGACATCAAAGCCCAACTGATGTTTAATTTCCAAGCTTTTCCATGATGTGCTTCACTAAAGGAAAAGCAGGGGGAAAACCTGAGACCTTTCCATTTTAATCCTCCAGTTACCAGCTCAGTCAGCAGCACCTTTCTTTCCTTACCTTTATTCTCTTCCCCAGTTCCAAACTCAAACAGTTCTATAAATCAGGATTTGTTGGCTTCTATAAAGGGCTCTTGCAAGAAACCACATTGGCTTCATTCACCTTTATAAAACAGCATAAGGAATAAATGGAGGGGGTAAATGTAATGGGGCTGTGCCCGTGTATCTCACACTGGCAGTGTTACATTAACAGTTGGACTCGGGGATCTCAAAGGTCTTCTCCAGCCTAAATGATTGTCTGATTTTCCAGGCTTTGCTCTGGGAACGGGCCTCATTTTGCCTCAGAACGTCACTGCACCCTCTCAGCTGCAGGCTGGAGCCGCAGCAAAGCTGAGAGAAAATGTGCTTTTCACCCTGCAGGGAGCGTTGAGTCCTTCTGTTCCCCGAGCAGGGAGAAAGCCCGGCAGAGCGGCAGGGCAGGGATGCTGCAGCGCAGGCTGGCAGTGCCATCTGCAGGGAGCCGAGCCCAGCGCCGGGCCCGGCCACAACCCCGCCCGGGAGCCCACCTGGGGAGTCCATCTGCCCGGAGAGCCCACCTGCCCGGGCAGCCCGCCTGCCTGGAGAGCCCACCTGCCCGGGCAGCCCGCCTGCCTGGAGAGCCCACCTGCCCGGGCAGCCCGCCTGCCTGGAGAGCCCACCTGCCCGGGCAGCCCGCCTGCCTGGAGAGCCCACCTGCCCGGGCAGCCCGCCTGCCTGGAGAGCCCACCTGCCCGGGCAGCCCGCCTGCCTGGAGAGCCCACCTGCCCGGGCAGCCCGCCTGCCTGGAGAGCCCACCTGCCCGGGCAGCCCGCCTGCCTGGAGAGCCCACCTGCCCACTGGAGAGCTCACCTGGGGAGCCCACCTGCCTGCCCGGGGAGCCCACCTGCCCAGTCCTGCCCATCTGCCGGGCAGCCGCTGGCACGGAGCCATCCAGGTGCCCAGGCTCTCTGGCCCTGGGACCCTCACTGTGCTCTACTCACCTGAGTGCTGTTCAAAGCCCCATTCATTCACTGTCCCCCCAGTGTTTTTCCCCATTCACCTCTGTGCAATTTGAAATATCCCTCTCTAGAGCCCCGAGCCCCTGAGCTGTACAAACCCAGCTGACAGGGAATAACCCTCCCTCGAGGTGCTGCCCATCAGCACACACAGAATGACCCGCTGAGAGCGTCAGGCCAGTGTTTTCCCAAACCTTTTTTTGTAACTTAGCTGTTAAAAGACAAAAGGGGGAATAGGGAGAGGAGTTCATCCCATGAAGTATATTTCTTGGTTGCTGAGAGACTTCAAATCTCCCTAATGAATAAACACAGCACACTTAATTTTGTTTATGAAAACAGACTTATTGTGATGGCAAAAAGCATGAGTCAGTGCCCTGGGTGAGGGGAGAGCAGCAGCTGGAGACACTCTCCGAGGAGCAACGCCTCGGAAACCAGAGCAGCTCTCCTCTCCACCAGTGCCAAGAGATGCAATTTCTCCTCTAACACAAACCACCAGGACACAGGGAGTGGGAGAAGGCTTCTCTATGACCCGGCAGCTGAGCACATACTGCCATGGAAAGCTGCAGGTCTGTGAAGGAGCAGCAGACACCGCACGCCCTGAGCCCAGCTCAGCCCAGCCCCAGGATGCTCCTGCTGGAGCTGGCCCAAGCCTGGCCTGGATTTAGGCTCTTGGGTAACAACCAGAGCTGCTGCTGGTCCCTCACTGAAACCCAGCACAGTCACAAGGGAAGGTGAAGATCTGAGCCCCTCGAGGAGGAGAAATTGCAGACTCCACGAACCACGTTCCCCATTCATCCCTGCATCCCCTCTGATGTGTTTGGCTTTTATTTTGCTTGAACAAAATGAGCCAAGAGGGATCTGAAACTGGCCTGGTGAAGGTCCTGAGGCTTCACATAAGCAGGTGCAGCAGGAGCATAATTTCCTTTAACTGATTTTACTGTCTAAGAAATGTCTCACCATCGGATTCACTTCCCACATGTCCTGTCCTCCAAAGGGGACTGCAGTGTCCAAAACACCTGAGGAGCCCTGAGCTGTCACTGTGACTTGTCACCTGCCACCAGCACCCCGCAGAGCCAGGCTGGCAGATCTTCCTCTGCTCCTCAGCACATCCTCACAAACAACCCCAGCCCCTCCTCCCATCACGGGCCTGCTGTTTCCCTTGCTCAGTCTCACTGATGTAAATCTGCCCCGTCTGCACGAGGGATGGAGGATCCTGAATGAGGACCCTCTCAGCCAGCTCTCCCTGGACAGAGCCCCTTTGTGTGCTGGGGGGTAACACACAGGGCTCTGTTCAAACAGAATGGGCCAGACACAAGTTCCACGCTTTTCCTTCCTTCCTTAAAAAAGAATTTAAAAAGAAACCCATTTTCGGAATGCCAAGCACGGAGGAAGGAAAGAAATTTCAATTTTAAACCTTAAATTTCAATTAAGAACCTTAAAAAGCTAAAATTGCTCATCTTACATTGGTAAGGCCACCACATACACCACAGGAGGCTGGCCAAGCTATCCCAGCTCCCTAAAAATGTCCCACAAAGACTGAAACAAGTAGAGATGTAAAATTCTGAGTGTTCCACTTTCCACCTAAGGCAGAGAAGAGCCTGTCCCTGCAGTTACAATCTTTGATGGCAAAAAGACAACGAACCAGAAAGGAATGATGGATTTTAGCTCGAGCTGTCCAATATTAAGGGGCCTTTTAAGCTTTTGCCATACAGCAGAAAGAAGGAGCTTCTGGAGGCTGGGCTTTGCTCTACAAGCACACAGTCATTATTTTCAGATATTTAAACCAGTTCTCTAACAGGTCAAACTATTGCCTGTCACACCTGCTGGCAGGGCAAGGCTGAGGCTCATGGATTTTCATCACTAAAGCCTGCACCTTTAGCCAAAAAATCACCAGCTACAGAAAATATAAATCACCAGCTATAGAATAATAGTAATTTAAAAAAAAAAAAAAAAGTGTGTAACTTCTGCAAACTGAAAGGTGACATTTATCCAGGGTAAAAATGGTGTCTGGGATCCCAGGAAGTGCCCAGGGCTGTGTGGGTGCAGGGTGTGTAATACACAGGGTGACCAAGGGGGATTTTCACACTGATTTTGCACTAACTCACATTAAAACACAGGTACAAAGAACTGAGGTGTGACTGTGAATGGTTCACAGTACGACTGTTGTGCTCTCTGGGTTGGTTTTACCTTTTCTGTTATTTCTTTGTCAGTGTGATTGATGTGCTCCCTGCCTCACCCCGCCAGTGCTCCCCAGGCTCAGAGGAAACCCTTGTTCCAGGGGGTTACTGGTGCAGCAATTTTCAACAGTAACTGTATGCTCCACTTAAAGAATTATTTTCAAATTGTGTTAAGTATCAAATGAAGCCTTGGATAAATAAAGGCCAGCAAGCAATACCAGAAGTCCTTCTGTAGCCTGTGTTAGTTACAGGCCAGTGTTTCTGGTACTGCAAGTCACAGAGAAACTGCCACAAAAGAGTGAAAACTCTGTGATCCAAGACCTTCCGTTGTTTTTCTTTTTGGTACCAGACTTGTCCCCTAAAGCTTAAGATGGGTGAATCACAGATGGGTCCTTTTCCAGCTCCTTTGAAGTTCCTGATTAAACAGTGACTTTTCATGCATCTTCAGTACAAAGCCAATTCCTCATCTGCCACAGCAGCACAAATGGAAGAGGATGTGACACCAGCCCCAACAAAGCGCCAGAAGTTTCAAATAAAACCTGTGACAATTCCTCCTCTGGTTCTCACAGAAGTCAAACTTTTCAGGTTCCCTGGCTCCAGAAGATGGAGCAGAGGCAGCACTTCCCCAGCAGCGTTCCTGGTACCGTGGGGACCATTGGATTTCCCATTTTGCTGTGCTCTGTGCGCCCCTGGTACAGGAAGGCCTTGGCCCTTCTTAACATATAGATCCTACTACAAACAAATAATGGTGAATAATAATTCCCCCCTAAGATCTATGTGAAATACTCTGTATCCAAAAGTACTTATAATTCAGGGGGGGAAATGTATTAAAAACGAATTCTGTGGTACTGAAGTTGGCTCAAACCAGCCCCTTTAAAACAAACAAAAAAACCTCCCTGAGCACTGTAGATGAGTTGGCTTTTCACCAAGCAACTCTGATTGAAAATCAAACGCAGATGTGAGAGAAGAGCAGCAGTTCCAGCTCTCCCAGCAGCCGCCGGTCGCTGGCACGCTCCCGAAAATCTCCCAGCAAACGGGTACGGGCTGGGCCCCGCCGAGCCGGCGTGGCAATTCCATGGCCAGCGCCTTCGGGCTGCCCCTGCTCACACAAACGGAGCTCCCTGCAGCTCACGGGGCAGGGCTTCAGGCAAAGGGCTCACAAGGCTTCGTTTCCCTCCATCCCAGGGGCCTGTGTGCAGCTCGGCGTGAGGAGCCAAGGATTCATTCCTGCCTCGTCCCTGAGGACGGGGAGAGCCCTCCTGCCCAGGGCACGGCGGCTCCATCACCCCAAAGCGCAACCAGAGCACTGCAGCGGGCTGGGCAAGACAAGAGCACCGAGCAGCTTTAACCTCCTTTAAAAGAGGACTGAAGAAGAAAGAGAGAGTGAGATGAAAAAAGAGGTTTTGTGCTGTGCTGGCAGAGGAGCAGAATTGATGATGTGATGAGTCAGTTCCCTCTCCAGCATTAACAACCCTCAACATCCCCCTTCCAAAAGCAGCCTCTGTTCGAGGTCCCTGGCTCCAACATCATCCTTGGGACAAGGATCTGTCTTCTCTCAAACTTGACTCTTCTTTTGGGGGAAGAGAAAACCACCACAGCACCACGACAAATGGTTCCAGGGCTGAGGGGCTGCCTGAGAGCTGCCTGGCCTCTGGGCAAGAGAGAACATTTCGTGTCAAAGTGCATCTCATGTGAATGATCCTCTTTATGGCACAAATTTCAGCCTATTCCAGCTTGCCCTACCCAGAAATATTTGGAGAATTAAACTTGTAAACTGAAAATCAGATCCATTTCCACATGCAGAATTGAACTTCTCAGGATTCTTTTCCTTTTTTTGGGACTGGGTACAGTCCCCTGCACTCCCAAAGACTCCCTGCCTGCAGGATGCCTGCAGTGCCTATCACACAAATGACACATTGTTGCTTGGCAAAAGATGTGCAAAATGAGACCTGACTCAGAGACCTGCTCACCAACAGCAGTAAAAGCTCCCCTTGAAGTGTCCCACAACAGGAGAGTGAGAAGGTAACCCTCTCTCTCAATTAATTCTCTCTGGAGAGCGGGAACTTGGAATATCTCTGCAATATTGGGCAGCAGTGTGTGAGCCTGTAATTACAGAGAGTCTCAGAAGCATTAGTTTTATTCATTTTGTCCTTTTCTCTATAACAAGATAATCTGAGAATGGCAATGCCATTAAAATAGAGAAGGTGGAAATAAGATCCTTGCTAAGAAACCATTCACCAACATGGCCACAGATAAAAGATCAGCTCTGCTTCATGACTCATCTCTGAATCTATAACTATTTAAATACTCAAGTACTTTGAATTTTATAGGGTCACAATAAATAGCAACAGGCAATTGAATTCACATCCTCAATGTGCAATACTTGGTTAAGGGAAGCTCTCCACCTCACCATCTGCTCTCTCTTCCCCCTTTCTCTTATTCCTGCAGCATTTTGGATTTCTCCCAAGAGAGCACAGAACCCCGAAAAGCACTCCCAACATTGCAGAACTATCTTGAAAGAAATGAGGAAATAGTTCATGAATTTTTACGGGAGCAGCTTTAATACCCTTTACAATCTTTCACCTGCAGACTCTGGGCACTGCAGGCAGGATCTCAGCGCACTACAGCCCATGTTGGTCCTTCTTCCAGCAAGGAAGCACGCTGGCTCCACTCAGTAATAACAATAAATAACAATAAATAAATAAATAATAACAATAACTGGTCTAACATTGCACAATAAGCACAACCCTTGCTGGAAGAGGGAACCCCTGCACGCACAGCCCTGCGTCTGTGCCACTGAGCTGAGCCTGGCTCTGCACAAAGACACCATTTTGCTCCAGCCCTTCCCTCAAGACGGAGCTGGACTCCAGCCCAGCAGAGCCCTCACGGGAACCAGCTGCTCACGGGCAGTCTGGGCTGGAAATGGGCTTGGACACACATGGCTCAGCACATCGCAAAACCTGGGAAACGTGGCTCTCCCGAGCCTGGGGCTGCTGACCCTGAAACCTAAGGAACAGCCGTGATTTCAGTGGCAAGAGCTTCAGCAGAGCCATCCAGCTACTCCAGAGCTGGGTTTTCAGCCTTTCTCCTGTTGCCAGAAAGGGCTTTAGAGCTAAACCCAAAGCCTCCCGGTTCCTCTGTTGTGCAGCTCTGTCTGCACTGGGACTGCCCGGGCCAGGAACCACTCTCCAGCTCCTCCTGCACGGCTGGGGCCCCACGCAGGACACGAGGTCTGTTCTGCAGCACCCACCAGTTCTCAGAGGTCTGTTCTGCAGCACCCACCAGTTCTCACCTGTTTCCCTGAGGGCTCTGAGTACCCATTTGGCTCAGCAGCTCCAGCACTTACCTCCCACGTGTGGAAGTGTGCATCCAGATGGGAGCACCTGCAGCACTCCCGATCCCGAGGTCACTGGGAGAGCGTGTGTGGGAGGTTGGATCCCACAAGAGCTGTTTGAGCATTAGGCCTTATCAGCCACAACCACCCAGATTCCGTCCCTACCTCAGAGAGGGACACAACGCGCACGTTGTTCCCCGCGCCGGCCTCCGAGGGATTCGGGACATCTGCAGCGCATTACAGCCTTCTCAAAGAAATCTTGTCTACATTAAGTACAAGTATTTAATTAGCACTTCATTTAGAGCATGTGGTACAGCTCACAGCTCCAATTCGGGCCAGAGATGGTTTTCAGGGGTGGGTGGAAGCAGGGGGTGATGCCAGGAGAGCGGAGCAGCTCCCAGCAGCCGCTCACAGACCCCGCAGGGAACCTGCCCCTGACCTGGCGCCGGAGAGCAAACACACAGCTCACAGGACCACTGCCACACGTGTCGTGCAGGTCGTGACATCCCTCCCCTGTCTGTCACCCGTGGGTACCCCCAGGCCTGGGGCAGGGAGGCTGCTCCTGCTCCTGAGGTCCGGGGAGCTGGGAGCTGATCCCGTCCATCCCATCCCTGCCCGGACACGCGGCAGGGCCCCGAGCCCAGTCCTGCCTCGCCCCGGGGAAGCCCCGATGATTCAGCCACCCCTGTGAGTCACCCTCCATCCCTCCCTCCATCCCTCGCTCCCCAGACAGAGGTGATGTGCTGCTGGCCAAGGCCAGCGCTGTTGGGGCTGTGCAGAGTCCCCAGCCCAGCAGGAGCTCCCCCTCCCAGGCACACGGTGCCCTGCTCTCCCCGGGATACCCACCCCAAATCCCAGCGCACCACTTGCTCTAAATCACTAAAAACCAACCTCTCCAGCAACATTCAGTGGAACTTGCCCATGATTCTATTGGTTGCTCATGACTGGGAGACTCGAGTGTCCGTATTGGCCTAAATATTCCCCCTTGGAAGGAGAGCCAAAGCCTCAAATGTGAGTTTCTTGGCAAGGCTGAGAGCGAGTCAAAAGGCATCTCCCAGACAGATGAGCAGAATCACTGGCCCAGAGCTGCTGCAGGGATCCAGCTCTGTATTTCACACCTCTCAAGCCGAAGTCTTGATCTGGCCAACCTCGGATTTTTGCATCTGCTTGAATCCCCAAATCCAGCTACTTTTGTAGTACCTACAAAAAAGCACAAACAAACAAAAACCCCTTGGAACATGTAGCAAATACACTGCAATATTATCAGAATAAATCTCTACCAGACAGACCAAGAAGCTGTGGTTTTGTGGGCTCTTATATACAAATGCACACACATCTATCTACTCATGTACATAGAGGTCTATAAATACAGCTATTTGTATATATATGATAAAAACTCTTCCTTGGCAGTACCTAAAACTGCCATTAAAGTCAACATGACTGTGGGGAATACACGCATAAAATCACTGATTGTCACTTCTCTAGTTTATGTGCAGTGTCCCCACACTTTCCATACTGTAGCCATATACTGTGCTATCTCTTTGCAAGAGTTCTCCCTGCTGCAAGGGGCACAGGAATCTATTTTTCCCAGTTAATTCTGTTAGAGTGTTTCTTTCAAGTGTCACACTCCACCAGAACAAGGCCATTATCGTCCAGTTATCACTGGGGACAGCAAATGACACAGTTCAGAGACAAACAGCACTGCTGTCCTTTTATGTGAGAGACTCACACACAAAATTTAAATGTTAAAGGGATGGAAGGCAACACACATCTCTGGAACAGATTTCTGAGCACCAAAATACTGTCCTGTCTCTCCTGGCTGTAAATAGTCTCTCTCCACCTTTTTTGTGGGTACTGGAAGGTCACAATTGGGTGACCCCAGAGCTTCTCCTCTCCAGGCTGAACAACCCCAATTCTCCAGGACAGCTCTCCCGGGGTCTTTTTGAAAATTAAAAGGTTGGTCCCAGCATGACAAAATGCAAGTGCAGAAGGTGCTTGTCCTGCTCCTTGCAGTGACTGTGACATGTGTCTGCCACAGTAAGAGCAGCTGGAAAAGGCTGAATTTGCTTTTTAGCATGACCTAATTCACACTGTGCACACTCCGGGGAACAGCCCGGCTGCTCGGCTCCAGCTGCAGCGCTCAGACCTGGGGCTGAGCCTCAGCAGATGCAGGAGCTGCACTTCAGCACGGAGCTCCTCTGGCTGCTCCCTTGCAGTGCAGCACACGGGGGAGCTGAGTGTTGGGGAGAGGCAGCACATGGAGCCTCCTCTGGGGGAAGCAAAGATGAGGAGAGCGAGTGGAGGACCAGGGATCTCATGGGGAAGAAACTCTGATTTACACTGTCCAAAGAAACAGAAACAGGACATAACGAGGAGACAGGAAAGACATCTTGGGCTGTGATTCTGCTGGCTCCCCTTCTCCTCTCTGCATATTCCCTGGAAGTTTTCCTTGTGGCACAAACTGCTTCATGTGCATCTTGTTTACTTTTGGCCTGGATCACTTCCTCTGGAGTCAGCCCAGCCCCTGTTAGGAACATCAGATAAATCTGGATTCATTTGAAACTCCCTTTTGGAAGAGGCAGGGTTGTCCTTGTCAACATGTCAGATTAGGAATGCTCCATTTGGTTTAATGGAGCTGGCTTTTGGTTTAATCCAAAAGACTCCATAAACTTCCATTGTAATTTATGCTCCAAAGTTTACAGTCTTCAGAACTCAGATTCCTCCCTCCTTTCCTTTCTGTGTTTTTTGGAGGTGGTGGCTTCCTTTCTGCGTTGTGTTCCTTTGCTGTACATCAGATCAATTGTATCCACCAGAAGGGCTCTGTTTATTCTGGTGTAAGGAAGGGTTTTTATCAATCTGAAAACAATACAATTTTTATGACCTGCAGCATTTAAAAATGCATCAAAGAATGAAAGCAAACCAAGGAACAGAATATTACAGAAGGGTACCTGAAATCCCTGCTGTACCAAGTGGGATCAGATTTATTTCTCCTAACACAGACTTCTCAGCTGTTACTGGGAAGTGATTTCAGACACAATGGAACAGCACCTTCTGAGAAGTCTCTGTAGTTGTTATTTTGCCATTCCCTTACCTCATAGATGGATGAACTCCTCCATTCCTAAAGGAGATAAACGGGACAGTAAAAGGCATCTTTTACATTAGTAACTTGTAGAGTTCTCTGAGGTATCTCTGTGGCAGGCAAAGTGTTCTAAACACTGAATGAATCTGAAAGGTTCTGGGATTTTTGAGAGGATGAATAACCATGAATTTAGTGCTGAGCTGGCACTCGGGACATCTGGGTTTAAATCCCATCTCTGGCATCTCCAGCATCTGGCACCCACACATCTATTGTGTGACTTTGAATGAGTAACTGCCTGCCATTCCCCAGCCCATGGAACAGGGATAATGGCACTTCCTCATGCTCCCCTTTGGTCTGTCTGATCCACTTAGGTGAAAAATCAATCAGCTCGGAGCCTGCCCTTCCACAGCCGCTGGACCCAGTCAGCCTGGGACTCGGAGTCAGCGGGATTTGGCCAACAGAAAACGTTTTTCAGAGATGGTTCAACCCTTTTGGAGGAGCTCAAAGGCTGGAAGAGACCTCGTACCAACCCCCTGCCATGGACAGATCCACTGGATCAGGTTGCTCAAGCCCTGTCCAGCCTGGCCTTGGACACTTGCAGGGATGGGGCAGAAACGAGGCTGAGAAAGCTCAGCACCCTGAGGAAAACATTCCCCCATAACCCTCAGAGCTGGCACAAATAAAGCTGTCAGCCATTTTTTATATTTCTCAGCTATTTAAAATGTGAATATTCATCATTCTTGCAAACCAGAGCCTAATTAGATTCATAAATTATTGCTTCAGTGTAGAGCAGAACAGCAGTTTGTGTTCTGAAGCTCATTTCACCCTGAGGAGCTCCAGTTACACCTCGTGTGTCCCTGTGCACAGTAATGAGGCACCAAGCACAACTCGGGTTTTACCCTTTACAAAGCACCAAGGGGCAAACCCAGATTTCCAAGCTGGGTGGCTTAAATAAATTTTTTTACTCCCAAAAAGGCTTCTGAAGTGACTGCTGAGCAGCAGGAGCAGGTGGGGAGGGTGTCTGTGTGGCAGCAGGGAAGAGCACAGCCCTCTCTCTAACCTCTCACATGCCCAGAGGCTGCTGGTTTCCACTTCCCATGGGGATCTGAGACTTCTGCAAGTTGTTTCTTCAATAAGTAAAGCTCTTCGAATCACAGAATCACTTGGGTTGGAAAAGACTTCCAAGGGCATCGAGTCCAAGCGGTGCCCAGCCCAGAGCTCTGAGTGCCACCTCCAGCCCTTCCTTGGACACCTCCAGGGATGGGCACTCCAAACCTCCCTGGGCAGTTCCAAGGCCTGTGCACCCATTCCATGGGGAAATTCCTGCTGAAATCTTAATCAGGGTGGCAGGGGATGAGCACAGGGGCTCCCAGCTCTCCGTGGCGCCCTGCCCTCCTCGTGGGGTGTTCGCTGAGCCGGCTGGAGGTGCCCTCTCTGGACGGGTTTGTCACTCAGAGGGGAGAACAAACACCAGCTGCTCTGTGGCCATGGCTGCATCTCCCGAGAAGCCCCCAGTGAGCCGAGGACACGCACAGTGCGCGTGGACTAAGCACAGCAAACGCATCTGGAGCCATTTCCAGCTCCAAGAGCCGCCGATTTCTCCTGTCTGGTAAGGACACGCACAGTGCGCGTGGACTAAGCACAGCAAACGCATCTGGAGCCATTTCCAGCTCCAAAGGCAGACAATTTCTCCTGTGGTAAATGAAGAGGAACGCTCAGTTCCCTGGTGGCACTGCCCTGGGAAGGTCCCTCAGCCCCCGTGAAATTCAAACTGGTACTGACGGGACCAAGTGCAGAACGTGGCCAAAGACAGGACACAAAACCAGAGCAAAGCCAGATCCTCATCGGCCCTGGGATCAGATACTCACACAAGTGCTGGGAATTCCTCTGTTCCTGCTCTGCCTCTGAGACCAATTCCATTTCCACCCCATTTTCAGGCCTTTTCGAATAGATCTGCTCAACATAAGGAAAAATGACAGGGTTTATTCCCACAAAGTAATAATTGCAAATGAACAGTTCTACTGTGTGCGTCAAACTATTGGGCCTCTTGCATCCCATTTTAACTAGTAATAATTTAAATAGTTTAAATTTAAATAATAATAGTTTTAATAATAATAATAACAATAATTTGAAAATCATACGTTTTCCTCAATAGAAAAATCTAGAAAATAAAAATACATTGTTTATATCTGGATTTTCATTAGATAAAAGACTTCCCATATTAGCCTGGTTTTAGTATAAAAATAGCACCAAGGTAAGAATCAAAACCTAAATCTGTTCTATTTGTGTTAACAACAGTTCTAATTTCAGGCTGCCTCTTTCCTGCACTGCACTTTTCTGTATTTCCTTTTGAGAGTTGTCCAAGATCGTAGCCTTGAATCCAAAACTTTTACCATTTCCTTGTAGGTCCAGCATCAAATCCCAAGGATCAAATTATTTCCTGGAATTTAAGTGTCTCTACAATAGATCAAATACATTATTCAATATGTGTGTGTCTTTTAAGAATATGCAAATTTAAAGAGGAATATGAAATAATAGCAGCTTAGAGTGAGGCATAAATTAAACAGCAGCTATTTTAAATTTTATATAAACTATTTATATATTCCCAAATAGTGCATCGCTGCTGCTGATACTGTAAAGAAAGTCGAGGGAGTAATTCTCCAAGAAGCTGGACAGTTAAATGAGTAAATGAGCTTTACCTGGACTAGTAACTGGAGTTTACTTGGAGTAGGAACAGGGAGAAAAGGAAATTCAGTGTATTTGAGTTTCAGTACATCTGTGCTCAATGAGGGGTTCTTCAACACTGAGAAACAAAAAATGCAGGAAAACTTCTCTTCTTCCTGCCATTTATCCACACAAATGAGGCGTGAGGGGCTGAGTCCTGTGAGCTCCGAACCTCTGACAGACACACTGATGAGAAAGAAGCACTTGGGTTTACTGACTTTGGGGAAAACTTCCCTTAGTCCATAAAAGCCTAATTTGACTTGTCACTCGTGCCTGTGTGAGCTTATGGCTTCTCTTCCTGATGCAGCCAATGTATTTCAAGACAGCTTTTAACTAATAATTTTAAGCTGCTGTTGTTAAAGCTTTTAAACTGAATTTCAGGTTTTATTCAAAAGCAGTTTCACACCTGAAACCAGGTGTCCTGTAAATAAGAGATGCTTTCCAGCATTTCTAACCTAGTAAAAATAGAAAACCTGCTCGTCCGAATGGATGCCTGCTGATTTACAGAATGGATGGAACATTTATCTATCAGGTCTCCTCTCCAAGAGCAGACTTTATAGAGCAAAATAAATCCAACACATAAAAGTCAACATTTACTAAGAAAGTATTTTAAAAGAGCAAATGCAAAACAGCTTTAAATCTGTTCTTCACCTCTAATGTTTCTGACTGTTGATATAGATCATGACTTTTAGTTGTCATTTAAATAACTTCAGCCAATTCCCCTCAAATATTTCCCTTTCCCTGAAGCAAACAGGGCAGAGGCTGCTAAACCCCAGCTGCAGCACAGCTGGTAGGGCTCCGTGCTGGGGTGGAGGGCCACTGGAATTCCATAACTTATTTACCTTTCTCCCCAGCTCAGGAAGCGGAGAACAGAGTGCAGAAAATGCCATTTTCCTTGGCAGCCACGAGAGGGGAGCCTTTTCCTTCTGCAACTTGGGGAAAGTCTCTCAAACTGCTCAGCACATGGGAACCATTGGGAGAGGGAAAGTCAGCTCCTTGGATTTAGCAGGGAAGTTTGGCATCATTTTCAAAGTCAGTAAATGCACACATCCAGTCAATTAAAAACAATCCAGCCAGCTTATAACCACACTAATTATTCATGTGTGTGTGCTGAAGACTCTTTGTTCCGGGCTTTGACATGAAATATGAATTTCCATAGGAGCCCTCGGTGCTTCTCCTCCCTCACACGAGGCCTGTGGGGAGCCGGGATTGATTCCCTGGGGAATCTGGGGCTCCTGCTGAAAGGCCACGGAGTCCCAAGCCAACCCCTGAGTGACAAAGGGCAGGCTTGCTCTAGGCTGGGAGCTCCTTATCCTGGGCTCAAATGTCACGTCTGATGTCAAAGCTCAGCAGCTCATTGTGCGCGTTGTCCTTGACGTGGCCAGGTTCATTATTTGGTGCACGTTCTCCTTGACGTGGCCAGGTTCATTATTTGGTGCACGTTCTCCTTGAC